>PVIC010023954.1:0-19570 GCA_004025085.1 Thryonomys swinderianus
GAAGAATGGAGAAAGAGTGCTCATCATGCCTTTAGGAAAACTTTCAGCAAAGACGAAGGGAGACAAACTTTTCTTTGCTCCAGAGAGTGTGAATAAAGACCTTGATCGCCAAATCAAAAATGCTCCATAACTGAAATCTGAAGACACTCCATGGCTTTGAGCCTCCTGTTAGATTTCTTAGATTGTTTGCAGTTCATTTCTTCACAGTAGATTCCACCTAATTGGAGTCTTTGAGAAGGAGCTTAGAGCATTGGTAGCTTTGTCCTTGTGAAGTTTGACCCTGGCATGGGCTTTTTCCCCTTGGTTAGCCCAGGCTTACGGAGGTTGTTTTAATGTTTTTATAGGTATATGAGGAAAAGGTTGGGTATCACGGAAGAGAACTAAGTTAAAAGAAATTACATGCCAACTTCTGATTCTTATATATTGATGTTGTTAGTGTTCTCCTTTGCTTATTTCTGATTTTTTTTTTTTTTTTGCAGTACCAGGGATCAAACTGGGGGCCTTCTGCTTCCAAGGTAGGTGTGGTACTACTTGAGCTAAATCCCTGGCCCTGATTCTTATTTCTTGATGTTACTGTTGGTCTTGCCTTGCCCAAAAGAAAGGGCTCAGCTAAAATCAGAAGGAAGATACTGACTAAGAGACCTTTTCCTTATTTCTACTCCATAAACTCAGCCAGATTGTTTGGTACCTAAAGCTTACCCCAATTCATGAATAAGGAAATTTAAACCTATGCAAAATAACTTACTAATACCCCTACCATTTTGGATACTGTAGATAGTACAGAGATAACCATTAAGAAGAGGCACTAGCATGGGAAGAAAAATAATACCACCATCACCAATACATTTAATGATGGCAACATTCAAACATGCAAGATTCCCAGTTCCAATTCAACACTATCTCCTCCTGAAAGCCTTTGTTCTCTGAAAGACTTCAATACTTGAGTTCATTACTTCATAAATATCTTTAAATTATAATTATTGTCCATAATTCTTAAAGCTATATAGCAACATGCCTCCTTTTTTGATTCACATGTACTTTAAATGTGCAGAAATTACACATGTATAAAAGGGCATATTATAAAAGGAAGCATATTGTATGAGCCAATATGAGTTCTTTTGGACAACTTACATAATACAGTGAATATCTGTGGATTTGCTGCCCATCTCTTGGGACAGTAGAGGAACAGAGCTCATTCTCCTGTGTGGATTTTCAGCAGGGTAGATATAATAGGTAGAGAAGTAAATAAATGAATGAAAAAATGTGAACGGGGCTGACCTGCACATAACCTCTCATCTTGATATGTCTGTCCATCCTGCTCCCCGACTCTCTAGTTAGGTTTGAGATGAACACACTGGCAACTGTTCAAACAAATGAGTGTATGTATGAGTGGGGTGTGTACATGTGTATGAGTGTGTGTGCGTATGTGTGTATGAGACAGAGAGAGAGAGTAAGAGAGACAGAGACAGAAACAGTGTAATTTTAGTTCTGAATGCTTTATGCATTGAATATAATCATGATGGTTTCCTTCACATGGATATAAGCAGGAAGAGTTTGAAGGCTCTGGAAAAGTCAGAAGGTCCTGCTTCCAAAAGGCTCCATTTCACGTGGGCACAGTGTCCAAGACTGAGACCCATGTAGGTTGGACACAAAGCACCCAGGGCAGCAGGGTGTTGCAGCGGGGGCACTGATGGCCTGCCAGCTGCAGGCACAGAGGATGGTAGAAAGGATGATTAAGAGCAGCAATTCAGCCGGATGTGGTGGCTCATGCCTGTAATCCTAGCACTCAGGAGGCAGAAACAGGAGGATTGCTGAGTTTGAGGCTTGCCTGGGCTACATAGTGAGCTCAGGGTCAGCCTGAACTACAAAGTGAGACCCTGTCTATAAATAAATAAATAAACAAACAAACAAACAAACAAATAAATAAATAAATAAAATAAACCAGCAGCAGTTCAGCAGCTATGCTTTAAGGCACTTACATATAGTCCATTTGGGGAAGCTGTGTCATGTGTCCACGTCAGCACAGTGAAGGCTGAAAACACAGGCCCAGCTACCTGAGTTCACTGTGTGTCTGTGTAATTCCTGCTGCCTGCCCCTCCCACCAAATGTAGCTACTAATCTGCTTTCCCTTAGTGTAATTTTGTATTTTCCCGATTTTTTGTTCATGTAAAATGACATACAGTATGCTCTTATTCTCTTTCTTCAGTCTAGTTTCTTTCACCCTACATTTAAAAACTTTTCATTCCATTGCTAGTAATAAAAGTGAGAATGACCACTCTAAGAATGAGGTCGTTATATTTTAATTAATGTATTCATTTGTTTTTGACACTGAGCCTCCCTGGCCTTGAACTCATTATGTACCCCAGGGTGTCCTCAAACTCATGGTGATCCTCCTGCCTCAGCCTACTCAATAGTGATATTACAGCCATGTGCCACGAAACTAGATTGAACTAGGCTCTCATATACCTTTTGTTTTATTTCTCCTAGAATATTCAGCCAAAATTTTTTTTAATAAGTTGAGTTTGTTGGTACATTTTGGGCATACATTACAATCACATTCCTCACTGGCAATTTGTATTATACATAATATATCTTGATTCTCATTTCCCCCCATCACTCTACCCTCCCTTTAACCCCCATTTTCATATATATATATATATATATATATATATATATATATATATATATATATAAAATTTATGTTTCCATTTTTTACTTTTCACCATCAAATTTTTTCTTCCCCTTCTTTGCTTTCCCTCGTACCCACCCAGCTACCATTTCCCTTGGAGCACTGAACAAATTAATTCTTAAAATGATCTTTAGAGGGATCCTATAGAGACTGATTTGTTTCTGACAAAAACAATCATTTTATTTATGGAAACTAATTCTTTTTCTAACATAGAAGAAACAATGCATTTCTCAACTGTCAAAATGATGGTTACAATAAAGTGATACTCAGTAAGTTGCATTTAATTTATTTGAAAGAATAGTTTCTTCTTTTTTCCAAGTCAATTTTCCCTTAAAATATGACAAGGAAGGCCTTTTCTGACTGGTAGGATTGAGTATCCTTCAGGCTTTTCCTGGTAACATTCATCTATCAATTACAATTAAGAAATCAACCAATAACATTGAACAAAATACTGAAAACATCCTCTATTATACTGGTTAGTTGCTAGAAACTGGCATCTTAGAAACTCAGTGACACCATATTTTCTTGAAGAAATAAGGATTTTACACTTCCCTCCTTCTCTTTTCCTGTGATGTTTCTATTTTGCTTGATGTCTTGATGCATACATTTATTTTCTAACAATATTTTTCTTACCTCTATACAAATCAACTGAGGGATAAATAGTTACTCATCACTCATGTCAAGCAAGATGTTATTCACATCAGTTTCGTCTGTCCCAGCATATAAGAAATTTTCCTATAATAGAGTCCATTCTTAGAATATTTTCTCATATTTTCATCAATTAATTAATTTAATACCATTGACATAGTCATGATTGTCAATTTAATTGTATTAAGGAATATGTGGCAACAGCGATTGCGTTATAAGGGCACTGATCTCATCAATCCATTACCCCACTGATGATCTCCCAGCTGAATGGGTTATTAGGAGGCTGTGACTGTGCGGAGGGAGGAGGTCCCTGGAATGTCACTCAGGAGGCTGCATCTTGTCCAGGCTCTTTCTTTCTTGGCATTGCAGCTGTCATAAAGTGAGTGGCTTTACTCCATCATACTCTTCTTTCATGATCGCTTTGACTTATCTCAGGCCAGTAGAATGTACCAGGCAACTGCAACCTGAAACTATGAGCCACATAAACTTTCCCTCCGTGAAATATTTTACATCAGATATTAGATCAGCAACAGAAAGAAACTAACATCTATACAGGTTTTAGCAATTGAAGTACAGTTAGGTGTCTCATATTAACATTTTTGCCAATGACAGATTATTGAAACCATAGCAGTCCCAAAAGATTATAATGGGACTATAAAATTCCTGTCACCTAGTGATTCAGTCAGTGTTCTAACACTGTGGCTCAATGCATTACTTGTGTATTATTGGTAACAGTAGTGTAAATGATCCTACAGCATTATCAGTCATATGAAAATATAGCACATATAAATATGACAGGTCATAATGCTGGAAAATGATTATAAATGACTGTACTATTGTTTATGTTTTCACTAGACTGTATAATTTCATCACTCTTTTAAGTTATTCTTATTCTAGTTATTTTAAAAGGTTTATTATAGCACAGAAAGCATTATGATGCCAGCATCAGGTTCACAAGAGTCCTGTTTACTGTGTCTCCTGATTGCATCAATAGGACACGTTTCATGATTAGCCTGTGTCACCCACAAATGTGTAAGCACCTCCCATGGAGGCACATGCAGCCATGCAGTTGCCCAAGAATGTATTTCTCAGAATGGACCGCATTAAGCAACACATACCCTTTCAGAAATGAAATTTCAATTGTATTTTCTATAAAGTTCAGAGAAGCTATTGCTCTTTAAAGGTGAAAAAGAACTATTATGTTTTAGATTCTTAAATTTAAACACTAAGAAAATCATTTAGTTTAATTTTAGTGAGATACTGGCCACATGTGAGGTGCGTATCTGTGGATGGTAGCCAGGTGTCACTATTTCAAGCATGAAATTGGAGAGGAAGGGGGATGGGGTAGGGGTGGGAGGTGGTGATTACTTTTACTGCTCTGTTATGTTTTTCTTTTATTCTCATCTAGAGTATTTAGCTACTTAGAAGTTTTATATTGCTTCTGTTGCCATCTCAAGTTTACTGTCTTAATATCCATTCGCTATCACCATTTTCATGTTTTTACTTTGTTCTAAATGTTATTTCCTCCCTGAGAAAATTTTTCATGCATTCATTCAGTGATTCCTGTCGGCGCACCTCGCACACACTGAACCTTGCCATGGTTTAGATCTAGAGCAACTTTGAAAGTCTCATGAGTCCCGACATAGGACTTGGGGAAGGCGATTGGTTCGTGGAGGTGCTACCCCTACCAGTGGATTGATTCATTGAAGAGTTCACAGTTACATGCGCTCTTAAGAGTTGGGACCTGTCGGGAAAATGTGAGTTACTGGGGGCGTGTCTCCGCCCCTAGCTCCTGCATCGTCTCCCACCTGCTGGCTACCATGAAATGAGCAGCTTTCCTCCACCATGCTTTTCCAACCGTGATGGATCCATGTTGGCGCCAGCCAACCACGCACTGAATTCCCCATAAGGCAAATCGATCTCTCCCGTTTTAAGTGGTGGGTGTCCAACACTACATCCTAGCAACAGGAAAGCTGGGTACTACAGTCTTCTTATGTGGTCACATGCTAGATCTCATGCTGAGTGGCAAAGCCGATGAAGCAGAAGCCACAGAGTCTGTCACCAATTCCTAAGGAAGGCCCCCCGGCGATGAAACCATGAGTGAAAGTCACTCTGAAGATCTGTTCAGAGCTTGGCTGAAGAGCCATCCTGGAAACAGGTAAAGACAAGAGGGTTTCCCACTGAAGGTGGGGCTGGTGGGTTGTGGTGTTAGGAGAAAATGAAGATTAGCCAGAGGTGGCTTATCAGAAGATGTAGCGCCTTAGCTGAGACTCCAGCAAGAAGAGGCTTGGCCAATAGACAAAACAGAGAATATGGGAAATGTAGGCTTTCAGTGGAATTGTACTTACCTCGAAAAGCTGTGGGCTTGCAAGTCTCAGGGCATGTAAGTACCCAAGAAGAGACACAAACATGTTGGAGAGCTCAGTACTTGAGAAAGCCATGTCTCCTAGTTTCAGGGCAAGGGGCTGCATAGGCAAACTCAAGATATCTGCCCTCTGGACAGCTTCTGCAACTACTGGAATATCCCTGAGAAAAGAGTTGGAATGGGAGGGACACATGAGAAAAACAGATAAGTGGATGAAGAACTGTGGGAGCAAAACATGAAGAGTAGAGTGTAGGAAGTTGCACCTTCCATGGTGCCTTCAGTGTGTTGTTATTTTGAGTGTGTCCAGGGAAGAGAACCTGATAGGGAAGCCAGGTGAGAACATACAATCACCTGCTTGAGGGAGCTTTGCCCCTGTCTTCCTTGGTATTCTGTGAACTTACCACACCAACCCTGGGTCTAAACATCAATCTCTTTTGTTCGACTTTGAGCCTTTTGAAATCAGGATTCTGTGTTTGTCTTAGAATGACTAGCACAATGCTGCACCAAAGTTGTTGGGAAAGTGCTCAAATGCATTGTGGCTAAGACTTCATGGGTTCAGGAAGCAACAGAGGAGGACAGTTGTCCTGCTGCATGTGTTGCTCATCATGTAGTGGTCATGATGGGGACACATAAGGAAGCAGATGAGCAGAGGACGAGGGTGAGGTACCTTTGCTAAGAAGCACACTGCCAGTTTGAAACCAGAGAAAATCAAAAGGATAAACCCATGTGGCAGCTGCAGTAAGGTATATGTGAACAAAGGACAAGGATTATCACCATGAGAGATGAAAGGAGAGAATGTATCATATTAGAGTCAAAAGAGACAGAGAAGTGTGAGGTTCCAGTGAGGAAGGAGGGAAAGAGGCAGAGTTCAATGCTGCCTCTATGCTAAGCCCAGCAGCAGCTTCTCTTTCCTATCTGCATGTCCACATAGCCTTGGGCTTAATGCCCTGGGGCTCTGTGGGCAGCCTGTGATCAGGATGGGCGAACCCAGGCAAGACAGTGATATTCCTTCCTGCTTGACTCTGTATACACCTTGCTTTCAAGAGCCATGGGCCACGTTCTCTCTCCTGCCTACAGAGTCCTGGGATATGGTCCCCGTGCCTTCAGCTTTGCAGAATAGTGCTGTTGTGAGAAGTCAGAGTATCTGAGTCTTGCTCTGGTTTTGCTTTCCACTGTAGGTATGAATAGGACTTTATAATATGAATTCATAAATTCTATGATTCAATTTAAAAAGCACTTTTCCTTCATAGGCATTAAATATGCTGGCAAGAACCTGAGCAGGAGCTTTAAAAAAATCACATCATAAACTCTAAGCCTTCTAAAGTGGTTAAATTTCAACAAGAGTTATATATCAAGCTCTTTAAAAACATTTGTTTTATATCCCAACCTTTTCTCTCCTTTTATGTTACCCTGATTTCCATGCAAAATATGACAGAATGGATCATCAAACTCTCAAAAGCATCATTAGGTAAAATGTAAAAAATAAAGTTTATCACATTTAGTATTGAACAATATATATACTGATATATATATATATATGTGTGTGTGTGTGTGTGTGTGTGTGTGTATGTGTATAGATAGATATGTGTATATACACATATCTATATCTACACATATCTATCTATCTATCTGTCTGCCTGTCTATCTATCTATCTATCTATCTATCTATCTATCTATCTATCTATCTATCTATCTATCTATCTATCTATTCACAGTTCCCAAACAATCTCACATATATCATGATTGACATTCCACGCTGTGCGAGGGCCCTTCCATCCTGCTTCATAAATCATTGATTTCTTGTGTTGTCACTAATAAGACTATTGAGACCCGATACATTTGACTGAAGAAGAACATAACACTTTTGGGGTTGAAAAAGGAAAAAGAAATGTGTAGACTTTAATTATACGTCTTATTATCTCAGCTCACAATTTGAGAAGTTGAGAGCTACTAAACATTTGGCCACATGCTGTTGCAAAGAAACAGCAAGGCTCATGCATTAATACAAGTAGGAAAAAGTTGAAAATAAAAATGATTACATGACAGTAAAGCTTCACCCAGGTCCCATATTTGAGCTTGTGGGGCTACTAAGGGTTTGCACTTCAAACTAAAGAAGATAAACTAAGTGTGTGTGTACCATGAAAATGTAAATAAAAACCTAATCCATGGACAGTACTGCATTTCAGAACTGGTTCCTTCATGGCCACTGGATGGGCATGTGCCCAGTGAAGGACAGAGCTTCTGTTCTTAGGAAGAAGTGGAGACTGAGTAACTGCTGTGGAGTTCTGTCTTCTGCCTCAGTTCCATTGAATAATAAAAAAGGCAAAATAAAAAATCATTCTCCAAGATGAATTGTATATTGTTTGCTTTTAGATTCATTGGGTTTAGAACCCGTGTGTATATTTGCATGCTGCTAATAAATTTAAATTTTACTAAATAGAGAGCTGAGCGTAGTAGCTCATGTCTATAATCATAGGACTCTGAGAGTCATCATCATCATCACCATCGTCATTATCATTATCATAGAGCTAGAAATGTAGATATAGCCAGGGGGAAGGCCCTGGTTTCAATCCCCATAATGGCTAAAACAAATAAACAAACAAATAAGTAGTATTCAGTACATGCCAAAATCATTGAGCAATCTGAAATTACTTAGTGGTTCTAAGTGTCAGGCTTGCTTAGAAACTACAAATCACTAGTTAAAAGCCAACTAAGGTAGAAACCTTTCCATTGAGGTATTGTTACTGTCGGATCCAACAGGTTGAGTGTGCGTTCCTGTGTGTGGCAAGCAAAGCATTGCAAAGTGTGCACCTAATGGTGAGGGAAAAGCAACTACATGTGTTCGAGATCCCTGAAGAGAGAAATACTGGCAGGATGATAGGAAAAGGTCACTACTTTCTGGCTCAAGAATGAGACAGGAGAAAAATAGGGCCACAAATGCTTTGGTCTGCAGGTTATTTTAAATTTTCTCAGGGCTTCACCCAAGCTCAAGTGGACTGAAAGAGATGAAGGAATAATGACCCTAGAGTGCTTCTTAGGGCCAAGTAAGTAGAGTGGAGCAACTCTACTACATTCTCCCATCCTAGCATCACCAGATTAGATAGAATATTTCAGCCTATCCCACTCAGGCAAGTGACTTAAGGTTTAAAGAGCACAGTCAATCCAGCTGGGTGCTTAGACACAGAGATGTTTCACCCCCATCAGTATTCTTGCCAGGTTATTTGGTTCTGTATATTTGAGGTTAGGCTCAGGAATCTGCATTACTCATAAAAGCTATTCATGGAGGTGGAAAAAAATTGATAATTTGGCTGGCAATCCCCAAATGTGTCTATCTTCATATTCAAATTGCCTTGAGAATTTTTTTGTAAATCCCAACGCTTAATTCCCATATCCCCAAGGTGCTACTTGAACTGCTATGATATAATATTTTCAGAGGACCCTCAGCTAATTCCCAGGTGCAGTGAGGGAAGAGGTCAGGAACCTTCACTAGATGACTCTTCCTGTGGATGTGACCTCACAGCTTGGATCTCAGTTAACCAATCACCACCTTCAACACCATCTGTGCAGAAATCACATCAGCAATAGAACAGTGACTTTTTATTCTACTTTGCCTTTTACATTTCAGGCACTTGTGTGCTTTACATTAGAGATAATTTTAATTTAATCTGCCTAACCACACAGACTCTGGAGAAGAGAGAAATCTGCCTTGTAAGTATACACACCATGTGATTGCCACATATATTACTACAAATGTCATTTCTTCCCAGTTGTTCCCTTAAATGTCATTGTAGTTTTATCTCTGTAGGATCTTTTAAAATTTTAATCTGAGGTTAGACTTCTTTGTATATTTCTTCAGTGCCCAATTACCCTGGAGTAGACTGCTTTGTCCTTTCTCGAGATATTATGGTTATGTGGATGAGAAACAAATGTCTAGGAGTATCATTCCAGGAATTCTGTGTGCTGAGCCATATATCTTCTCTGAGAAATTAGCTCTACCCAGGTGTCTCTGCTCCTGCCTTAATCCTCTCTTGCTGTATCTCCTGCTTGCTCTAAGGCCCTACTTTAGTAGTCAGTGTTCAGCCTCCTCTAACTTTTTCTTTAGAGTACTGCTTTTTCCTTAGGTACCAGGATATCCATTTAGGAGCAGGGACACTAAACAAGTGGCCTAAGAGGTTCAAGTAGAGAGCAAGACAGAAGCAGAGCTTCGTGTGTGTGTGTGTGTGTGTGTGTGTGTGAGAGAGAGAGAGAGAGAGAGAGAGAGAGAGAGAGAAAGAGAGGCAGGCAGGCAGGCAGGAGGGCAGACAGACAGACAGACAGATAGAATTGGGAGCAATCTAGCATGGATCATGGCAGTTAGGAGCACTTACTGATGAAAGCAGAAAGCCTGTCCTGAGAGAAAATTGATTTCCATCAGTCCCCCTAATGGTAATACCAGATCCTATGAGATAAACACACCTACTTAGCAAAATTGCTCTTTTCAATGTCTGCAGCTCTCTGAAGGCCTAAGTAAAGTATCTTCTCCCTGGCATGGCATCATAACTGTGAGTTCAAGGCTTTCCTGGGCTACAAGCAGAGCTCAGGGCCAGTCTGAGCTTCAAAGTGAGACCCTATCTCAAACAAACAAACAAACAAACAAAAAAAACTGAATAAAAAGATATTAAAGACAAGGAAAGACAGGAAGAAAAATATATTCTGTAGAATCTATTAAAGTAGGAAAAGAAGTACACTCTGTTGAGTGCAGAGTGGGTCACTGGGTAAGAAAGTGGGCAGAGGTCCCAAGACAAATACCCACCACCTGTTACATACCCTGTTTTCATTCTGTTGTCAGATCTAGGCCCTTGTATCAAAGACCAGCTTGCTCTTGTGCCAGAAGAACTGAAGATAGCATTCTGATTGGGACCAGTGCAGGGCTTGACACTCTGCTGCGCATGTGTCTTTGTCCTGGCTCTGAGGGCAACAGGTCACCACCAGTTGCCCAGCCATCTCACCACCTACCCTCCTGCCTCAGAGTGATGTTGGACAGGGAAGGTGGGTTTGACATGTTTTGTTTTTGCTGTGCTTCAGCCTCTGTGCTCCTCTTGTTATCCTTGCATTGTTGAGCTCGACATTAATATATCATATGGCAACTTCATTATTAAAGAGAACTGGCTGCATTCCTTCTCCATTTTCTGAGATATCTTTTCTAAATAGAAAGCTTTTTCTTCCTGGTCAACTAAGCTACTGGACTGTTGTTATTTAATACAGATGGTTTTATTTATTATAATACTATGTTAAAAAATGTGTTAACCAGCTAGGAAAGTTAACAAAATCATAAAAGAAAGAATTTAATGTTTAAGGTGTGGTGTGACTTGTCACATATCTAATTAGAGGTCCGATTCTTCATTTCGTACAGAAAAGGTAATATGCCATTGAGCCTAGGGGCTTCCCAAGGACACAGGATGGGAGTATCCATGGGTGAAGCAGTTGGCGACAGAAGAAATGTTCAGTGAATACTAATGGGAAAATAGTTACCTTGTACTTCTCTTTTCATAATTGAGTGAACATACTAAACTGTATAACTTAAATTAATGCATTACGGTATGTGAATTATATCCATTGAAGGTGTTTTTAAAATTATTCAGTTTTTAAGGCAAGTTCAACTATGTAGCACAGACAAGCTTCAAACTCATAGCGATCCTAGGGACTAGAATTATAGGTGTGCACCATCGTGGAACCCTAAAGCTGTGTTATTTGTTTTGTTTTGGTTTGTTTCAGTAGAAGACTATTTTGATGTCTGTGTAGAATCAAACGAAGCAGATATTCTCTGTCTTTCGGATAAACTCCAGTAATATTTTCAACAGTAATTTTCAGTAACTACTAATTGCTATATGACATATCTCCTCTGAGAAACTGCCTCCAACTTGTGATTGACTTCATTGAGCTGTTACTCCTTTTCTGTGGAGAACAATTACATAAAACACATGTTTCCTTCATATCCAAATCACCCAAGGTTTGAAACCTTTGAAATAAAATGACTGACTTCCATAGAACTGGCTGTTTTGACAGGTGGTGCTTGGCTACTCATTTTCAAAGCAGATAGTTCCATCTACTACCATATGTGAATGTTCATTTCTAACGAAATATATTGTTTGATTACATTGGTATCATTTACCATTATTTCAAAATTATAGATTGATTACTTGAAAACAGTATTTTTAATGAGCTCACATAAATAATAGTTAGGGGTTGTCATTAATTAACTGTTAAACTTCTTTCCTTTCCCAGTGTATGTGTGCTTCAGTATGCCACAAGATGGTAATCTGCTGTTTATTAAGCAATGACAAAAACAAAGAGCTGATGGTGAAAAATGACTCCATAGAAATTCTCAATATTGCACTGTCACTTGTATGTGACTCCAGCGATTTTGTATGAATAATGAATATGGTGAAATGGGATTTGTTATGCCACATTTTAATTAAACATAAAATGAAGGGGCACAGAGAAGGGAGTATCTGGTGGGAATATGATTATCTGAATTATTGCCTTTTTACAGAGTATGATTTAGGAAGCAGCATAGAGTTTGCTCACTTCTCTTTTTTGTGTGATATGTGTCAGTGTGAAGCTCAGTGCCACTCAAGTTATGTCATCAACAGCAACTTAATTAAACTCTTTGAGACAGTTTCCAAAGATGTAGAAAATGCACCAATCTGCTGGAGTTGTTAGAAAGACTACATTATATGGTGCTCCTAATTCACTTATTATGTATAATAAATGTCACAAATGGGACATTTTTCATTTTCTATAAGTGTTCTTCTAAGACTGTCTTCTGGGTGAGTTCTTTTCTACAATTTACTATCTTTTTGAATATCCACAATTAAATCTTCTCTCTTTAGAGGTTTTAAATCACTTTATCCCTTAATGGTAGCATTAAATATGAAGTGCACACATAGACTGCTTGGTGGCAATAGTTGAAACATATTTTTTGAAAAGTGGTCTAGACATAAATGTACTTAGAATTTCTTTACTTATGAGCTTGAGTTCAATTATTTATCCTATTATAACAGAACACACAGATAAAATGTAGACTTAAATATATTAAGCACAGCATTATCTATAATATAGATTACAAATATATCTGCATATCCAACTGTAGGAATGTTTTGGTCAGCTTTCTGTCACTGTGACCAAATATCTGAGAAAATCAACTTAAAAAGAATAAGGGTTTCTTTTAAGTCATGATTTTTGACTTTTCAGTCCTTGATTGTTTTCCCCAGAACTGCCATAGCATCTCATGGTAGAAAGATGTGGCATGGGAAATCTGTTTACTGCAGTCCCAAAGCAAAGAAAGAGAAAGGAAAAGATTGGTATCTCAGTCTCCCTTTCAAGGGCACAACCCAGTGATCTGAAATCTTCCTACTAGCCTCCGTCTCTTAAAGGTTTCACTATCTCCTAGCAACACCACAGGCCAGAGACCCAGCCTGTAACAGATGGGCGTTAGGGCGACTTTTGTGATCCAAACTCTAGCAGAGTTCAATATATTTTATTTTGTTATTCAGTGACTATATACTGGGGCTTGTACTAGAGGCCCCCATAAAGGTTCATGTATTAATAGATGGGGTTTTATGGAGGTGACTCAAAGTTTTATGGAGGTGGCTCAAATAAGTGTGTGGATAATGGAAGTCTTACGCTGGGTGGGAATGACACTGAACAAGAGCTATGTAGCCTGGATGCAATGTAAGGGGAAAAGATAGAAGGTGGGGTTACTGCTGATGCTTAGCACTTCTATCTCCTGCCTGCCATGCTAGAGAACTCATGGCAAGACAATTCTTGGAATATTCATTTAGTTTTTCCTCTTAAATGCTCCATATCCTGAGAGATCCTCAGAAATAGTGAAGGCATCCATATCTACATAGCTATATCTATAGATAGAGGTATAACTGTATGTATGTTTGTCCATGGAGTGATAAAGAGGAAGAAAAGACAAAGATCAGATTTTATATTATGAAGATGTTATGAAAATTTTTTCCACAATCTTATTTCCAGTGTCTCTAGGGGAAAGTTGCTTTAAACTCTGTGAAACTGCCTTAATATTGAGATATTCCTGTTTGATGGTCCTCAGATGGCAGAGAATACTGTGGGGAGGGCCTCTCTGAAGATATCTGTGCACATGTGGTACAGCCCAGGTGTGGGAGGACCACTCCAGACTGCAGCCTACAAGTCATATGCATAAGAAATGTGCTTTAACTACTCAGTGATGGAAATTTTTTCCATAGTTAAACAAAACTACGTTCCTTTCTGTGGGTTTCAGTTGAACAATAGACATTTTCCCCATTAATTGTAAACATACAAGTTTACCAATAGAAAGAAGACAGTATCAGTTTCTGAGACTTTTGTTTGGATTTTAATATACAAATTTCAAATATAATAATGGACACATGAAGCACTACAACCACAATAACCTTTTTTTCAGAATTAGTTTTTCCTCTACACAGCCATCAAAGTCTCTCTCCTTAATGGAAGCAGATCTAAGGGTTCTTAGAGAGACCATGGCCCAGGATTTCTCAATTAACCCACACAGGAAAAGATGTTATAAGGGTCTTTTTAGAACCCTTTAAGGGTTAAATCTGTATTTGAGACATCTGGAAGCACAACTGGCATTTGGGTCATAATGCAGGAATTACATTATAAGTTAAAAGTAAAATTCCAGTCAAAACCAAAATTGTGCATGTGTCAGGTGGGTCAAAGCAATACGGTCCACTATATGGTTATAAATAAACCTCACAAAAAATAAATAAATAAATAAATAAATAAATAAATAAATAAATAAACCTCACAGGTTTCAGGCAAACAAATTTTGCTAATGAATTTATATTATGCACTTAATTATACTAAACTAACATGTTAAACTTTCATATTTGATTTGCCTTAGGTTATTCTTAATGTCTGTTTTATATTGTTTCCATAAATTTTATGACATATATTAATGTATACAAAAATATCCCTATGGCAAAATAGCATGCTGACATTTAACTCACACAAGAAGTGAAATTAAAAAAAAACATAATTTTTTAAATTTTAAAATATTTAAAGTTTATATTTGCATTGCAAGAAACAGTATAAAATAAGCAAAAAAAAAAAAAACAAAGTCTTTTGATGTCGTACCTTAGTTGGTTATATCCTTGCAAGTCTTTCCTGTACATTCGCTTGTCATTTTATGTGAGTGAGATTATACAGTGTGTATCATGCTTTTTCATACTTCACAAATGATTATGGACTCAAATTTCCAAAGGTAGAAGAGCAGTTTTGACAACCCAGAATATACTGTGATAACATGCTAGCAAAATTTTTAATTTTGGTGTACTTGTGGAAATAAGTTTCACTGAAGACAAAAATGTTAACAGGCTGTTCGATAGAAATACTGCCGGAGATAGAATTATAAAACTTCAGTTCCTTAATGTTCATAAAAACAAACCTTTCATGAGATAGAATGTAAGCTGTATGAAATAGATAGTACTTATGGTCCTTGGGCTGTACTTCATGCTGTGATCCTGCCCGATTAGCTAGAGACACCATACACTCTGGCCCACAGGTTTGCCTAACCACCAAGCTTGGCATTCCTGTCTTCATGTTGTTATAAAGAAAAAGGTGAGAACGTGGGAGGTAGGTACTCTTTCTCACAGCTGCTTCACATGTGACAAATAGGTCAACATGGGCTGTACATTTAGGAGAGAGGTTTTGGGGAAGAGGGGTATAACAAAGAGTAATCAGGGTCAGCACTTGGTCCTCCAAAAGTTGTGAGAGGAGTCTGAAGAGGCATGACCCCTAGAAATGGAAGAGAATAATACAGATAAGACGTTCATTTAATGGAAGAAGTTATGAAGACCAGCTCTAAATTTTGGTTCTAGAGTCAGACAAGTACTGTCTCATTTATGAGACCTTCAACTTAATTCCTTACTGGATCTCTCAGTATGGCTCACTCACTGGTATAAAAGCAACATTCTTCTAGGAAGATGCCTATATCATCTTTTTCAGCTGTGAGAAGACTTAAACCTTTATGATTTTGTAAGGTTTCTACTGCAACGGGGTCCTCCTGGTTCTGTCAGATAAGAATAAAGTCAGTTATTTTTTTAAGGCTGTCAGAAAGGTCTCAGAGCAGGGGATGATAGTAATTCAGAGAGGTAGATAGACCTTCTGTCCTTGTTCCTGCAGCAGTAGTGATACCCAGACTTACAAGTAGGGGATATTAGTTGTAGGGCTCTGTGCTATTGGATCTGGGTTCTAAAAGCAGGAGGCAGGTTCTGGTTGCCCAGGACAATGAATGTCCATTTTGGGGCTCAGATATGTCAGTGTGCAAATGATGGTCCAGTGAGTGGGAGATACATTTGCTTGAAGTACCTCAAAGGAGAAAAGATACCTTGGCTAGGTAAGCAGAATTGGTTGTGGATGTTAAGTGTAAATTTTTAGTTTTATTTTTTCCAGACACCCAGAGTACTTGTTAAGGCAGTGTCTGTCAGGGTTTGGAAGGGATCCTGACAGGGGATTTGACTGGTGCCTACTGTTCTGTTTTACTATTGTAGGAAGAATTTCTTGGTGTCTACTAGGAGGCATTGTGAGAAGTGATTAAATGTAGACAAGAGGAGGCAATCTGAGTGAAAGATTGATGACAAGGGGTCTGTGCATGTATAGTCTACATGGGAAATGACAGGCATTGCAGAACTGTGACTATCTAGTGAGCAGGGATGTTGCTGTAAACAGGAGAGGGCTGGAAAAATGGAGAAGCTGGAAGATACTGAGCAATACAGTAACTGGTATGGTTGCCTCAGGCTAGAAACAGTAACCTATACTTCTATTGATGGGAGAATAGATGTCCTAGTAGTATTCAGCAGGACAGATTACACTGATTGCAGGTGGGGAATTGGAAGGTCAGAGTAGTATCAGTGGTTATGGAGCCATGTACAGGCTATGTTGGCTTTTCATATGCAGAGGTATTAGCAATGTAGGGCTGGAGGAGTCAGACAGCACTTCTTGCCTGGAACATTTTTGTCTTGTTAATAATGGTGAAATTAGCTATCTGGAGTTTGGCATCTGAGATGGTTCAGGAGCCCTGCAAGGCCTACAGGTGGCATCAGTTCTTGGTCGTGAGTCCCACAAGGTCTGGGCATGAACCAGTTGTGAATCTGTACTGTTGTGACTTAGAAATGGCAGCAAAAGCTATCAGCACTGGACAATCAGATTTCCATGAGGGTCCTCACAAGGAAGAACATGGCTTGGGAGGGGACCTGTGCTATGGCCGTTCCCTAGCTCAGTGACTGTTCTGGCAGCATTTGAAACATGGCCCTGGAGGGATACCTGAAGTCAGGGGCTAGTGGTTGACCTTGGAGGGCTTTTTATGGAGGAATCCAGTATCTGCCTCTCAGGAATGTGTTATTTTTGAACACTGTTCTCTCTGTTGTTGAAGACTTTGAATGCCAGGTTAACTAGCTCCTGATGTGAGGTTTGAAGGCTAGAGTCCAGTTTTTGGGTAATTTTGTGAATGTCTGCTGATCTTGTCTGGCAGCTTTAGTTTGAGTCTTCTCAGGGAAAAGATACAGGGTCTGTTAAAAGGTCAGGCCATCCTCATAAGACCCCGTAGGAGATATATATATGACTAGGGGCTAGGTTCCCTTTGCCCAAACTGGACTAATATATAGAATACATTTTTTCCTGTTCATGTAAGGAAAGAGCAGAGCAAAACATACTAGTTAGATTATCCCAGGTCAGGCTATAGGATTGAGTTATGTGTCTGGGATATGGCTGGATAACCCTGTTAGAGGTGGGGGATCCTACTGAGGTGGGGCTTTGTCTACTAGAAGAGAGGGGGCCATCTTGGATAGGCCTTTACCAGGGTACACAGCTCAGTTGGCCAAGTGCCAAGGTTCTGAAAGCACAGCAGTGCCAGGAGTTGCAGAAGTTTTGGGACTGTCCTGAGGTCCAGGGAATCATGGAGATGTTAGAGTAGCACTGGGATCCTGGGATGTGCAGGTATCTTATCATTTAGGAAGAAGAGGAGGAAAAGAAAGAGCAGCTGCACTGGCAGCGGTGGGTGTTGCAGCCCAGTTCACACAACCCTTGTGGCCTTGGCCTATGCCTGGAGATAACACTGGGGGATCAGATTACATGAACTGACTCATTCAGAGAGTAAGGTAGTTGCAATGGTGGTGGTAATGGGGAAGGGGGCAGGGGTGTTGCGTGGGGCTAGGTTCCCCTTGCCTAAACTGGACTCAGGGTCATTCCTAGATAGCAGGCTATATAAGCAGGTGCAATAGGTGGCTTCATGGTACAGTCTTTGGTTACACTGCATGCGTGAAAGGCAACTATGATAATGCTGTGTTTTGTGGCCTTTATGTTGCTTCTTGTTATGCCATGTTGGTGGGATGCCTAGGACCCAAGTTCAGCACAGCTGGCTGGTGCTTAGTGGCCCACAGCTGGGCCCCTGGGGAACATGTCTCAAGGCAGGGAGGAAGGTTGAGAGCTTGAAAATGGAGTTGAAGGGAAAGTCTAATCCCAACTAATGCTGTCAGTGTGGACTTTCTGTGGCATGTTCTGAGGACCCAAGGTCACAGAGTAGCCTCATTAAGACAAACAGGTTTAGAATAAGGCTTCAGTGCCCTCCAGGGAAGGTTACTCTATCCCAGGTTTTCAACATTGAATGTCTTATAAAGCAACAGAGTGGGAAAAGTACCCAGAACTATTATTGGGTGACCAGTGAAGCTCATTTATTTATGCTTGGGTATCCATGACCAGGATGAGTCCAAAGGGGAGTCAGCATAAGAAAAGTAGAGAACAAGCAGTTTATAGAGAAAGGAGGGTTTATTATTTTGAGGAGATTTTTTTTTTGAGTGGATAGAATAAAGTTAGTCTTCTTAGGAGGGCTAATATCTTTTTAAAAAATAATTCATTTTATTGGTACATTTTATACACAGATCATGATCACAATCTACACTGAAAATTTGTACCAGTGTATGACACACAACTTAATTTTCATTTTTTCCCATTCCCCTGCCCACCTTACAATTCCCCACTCCATAAATATCTAAGCTTTGTTCCTTCATTTTTACCATCACCTTTTCCTCACATTATATACCCCTACTTCCCTTTATCATTTGAATATTTTCTTTCTCACAGTATCTATCATACATGCTGGAAATCATTTATATCTTCAAATTCTCATACCAGAGAAAATATAATGGTATTTACATATCTGTGACCTATTTTTTTCACTTAGAGTATGTCCTCAAGGTACATCTATTTAAGTATAAATGACACAAACTTATTCTTTATGGCAGAGTAATACTCTATTTCATAAAACAAATAAAAAAACCAAACAAACATCTTCTTTATTCAGTCTCCAGTTGACAGGCATTTGGGTTGTTTCCAAGATCTAGTTATCACACACTGAGCTGCTATGAACATGGGTGCACAAATGTCGCTATGATATAAATCATTTAATTACTTTATGTATATATCTAGCTGGGGAATATCAGGGTTAAATAGGACCTCTAATCTCAGCCTTTTGAGGAATCCTTACACTGATCTCCACTGTAGTTGTACCAGTTTACTTTCCCACCAATACTGGAGAAGGGTTCTTTTCTCTCCACAGCCTTGCTAGCATTTATTACTGGTTACTTTTGAGATAGCAGCCATTCTTTGTGGAGAGAGATGAAATCTCAGTGTTGTTTTCATTTGCATCTCTCAAATGACCAGTGATCTTGGATGTTTCTTCTTAGATGCTTTTACTTCTTTCTCTGAAAAGTGTTCATTTCAGATGCCAATTTTTGAATTGGGTTTTAAATTTTGGAGGGACTGTTTTTAAGATGTTTGAATATTCCAGATAGTAGCCCTTTGTCTGA
>PVIC010023955.1:0-26438 GCA_004025085.1 Thryonomys swinderianus
AGACAGAGACACACACAGGCAGATGGACAGACAGAGATGGAGAGGGAGAGGGGAGGGGGGAGGGGAGAGAGACACACACAGACGGACAGACAGAGACGGAGAGACGGAGAGGGGAGAGAGAGACACAGACAGATGGACAGACAGAGATGGAGAGACAGAGACGGAGACAGAGAGGGGAGAGAGAGACACACACAGGCAGATGGACAGACAGAGACGGAGAGGGGGAGGGGAGGGGAGGGGGGAGGGGAACGATAAGCACCTGCCTGCCGGTCAGCCGCAGCGCTCTCCTCCCCTCTCCACCCCTAAAGCCACTCTCGGCTCGCGGGCTCGTGGGCGTGAGCCCACCGACGAGCGTGTCACCCGGGACCCAGTTGCCCTCCGGACACGGGGGTCGTTCGCATTCAGCCTCACATTCAGTCGAGCCTCTTCCTGGCCCTGTGTCCGGTTCCGTGGCTTCTGGAGAACAGCTCGTTAGCCTGGGGGCTGCGCGTGGACTTGGCCCGTCTTGCGCAATCTCTCCTGCTCGCTCTGGGCAGCGGTTGTGAATGTGAGTGTCCAGAGGCTGCTGGGTCGCCTCGGGGGAAAGGGAAAGTGGTTCAGAAGCAGGACGGCGGAGGCCTCAACGGGAGCCTGGCGCTATCGGTGCAGGAAACACACGTTCCAGAGATCCTGAGTGCGGGAGCAGGGCGTGGGGGCGGGATGGAAAGATGCGTCTTGTTTGCCGACCGCGTGGCTGTCAGCCGCGGCGGGGCTCCAGGTCAGGCCGGGCGGAGTCCGAGGCTTCCGCAGGGCCGTGCGTGTCCGGCAGGCGAGGGCCTCCGGGTGGACGAGTGAGCGGTCAGCGGGCCACCCAGGTGGCGGTCACGTGTGGCGTGATTACTATGGAAACTGAAGCAGGACGTAAAACTACACAGCGCAAGAGGGGAGTAGTTAAGACAAAACCTGGGGGCAAACAAGACCTCGTCGGACAGAGCTGGGAGTCCAGGACAGGGGGCACCCTGGGAGTGCCAGGGCGGGAGGTTTAGAAACCCCGCACCTCCGCATGCTTCAGAAGGGCCATAAAGATATCCACGGGAGAGCCTCGCTGGGACTCTTAATTAGGGTGCCCTGGATGAACGCGGGGCAGCGGAGCGTGGCGGCCACAGCCCTGGAGAAGAAACGCACAGCGACCGTGCAGGAGAGGGAAGCCCTTTCCTTCTAGAGACGCCCAGTCAGGTGAGGGGCGTCCTGACGCTTTCAGCTCTCGCGCCCAGCACGGAGCAGGCACGTCGTTTTCATGGCCTTCCTGCTGAGTACTGGCACCGCACTTCCCCTGAGCACAGCAAGTTTCAGCATCACGCCGGGGTTCACAGTGCCAGTGAATTTTTAAGCTGAGAACTGAAAACTGAGCTTGTCTAACAACAAAACCCAGGTTCTTTTTCTTATTCTGTGCTGCACAGCGGTGTTAAAAAGAGATAGGCATGAAGCAGAATGTGAAGTGAATTTTGGTAGTACATCATTTATAAGAGCCATCCTTGCTATATTTTCATAGGCAATCTCCTTTAATAAAAACGAGAATGTCCCTTTTGAGAGACATAAACGAAATTCAGTGTGAGGTCTTTGAGCCACTCTGATATTAGGTATATAAAAAAAGACCAAGTTGATCAGCAAGTGACAGAGAAAGGGGGAATTTTAGAGCGACAGAAACAAAATCGGTACTAGCAGAAGAGTTTATAGAAGCAGTGCATTCTGCTGTTAACTGTCTCTAAGGATGGGCTTAATACCCTACAGGTGTAGAAACTCTTCAGTCGTCTTTCTCATTCATTGATGACAAGAGATGTCTGAAGCCAGTGATCTGATAATGACAGCTCATGTTTTTTACGGGTCTTCTGTGGAGTGTGTGGTGGGGATGAATAGTTTCAAAGTTGGGCAGCTTCTCAGGGAAGAATTCAACTCTAACTCGGAAAGAAAAAGGGAGAAGTAGTTACAGTAATTATCAATTTAAAGAACCAGTCATTCCTGGGCTTTGGCTAGCTGGGTGAGTAGGGTTAGCCAAGGACTCAGGAGCTTTCTAACACGGCTAAGCACCTTTCAGTCGGGCTTGTACCTAGATGCCCCCCAAAGCCTCATGTGTCTAGAGAAGGGGCTTTTCAGAGGTGGGTGATCTAGAGCATGTGAATAGAGGTTAGAGGGGCGTGGATGTGGGTTAAAGCTACGGAGTGGTCTGATGACTGGTGTAGTACACTCCTGGGATGGACAGTGGGAAGCCCAGCCTGGGTACAGGTGGGGCCAACCAAGTCTTGAAGCCTGGAGGGGAGAAGAGGGGACGGCTCCATGCTGTTGCCCTCCCTGCCCTGCCATAGACGGTTCCTCCTCTTCAGTGCCCCTCTGACACATTGCCTGCCTTGGAGACAGCCAGCTATGTTATGAAATCTCTATAAATTGTGAGCTAAAATGAACCGGTCTTCCTTTAACGTATGGGCAGTGTATATTTTGTTCCTGCAATGAGAAAACTGAGACACCATTCTATACAGTTTTTTCCTGGTGTCCACACCTTCTGCCCAGCAGCCTTGCAATGGCTTCTTACGTTCCCAAATCATCCTCTCAGAGCTACTTTAACCTAGCGACTGTTGTGGGTATTATCAAGAGCAGGTATTCCACATTTCATTAAGAAATGAATTATAGGTAGAAGAGCGGTCTTGGCCAAGATAACAGTCAGGATAAAGCTAAGGACACAGCTCAGGTTTTCCAGGTTCCAGTGTGGTGCTGTTTCTGCCATGGCACGTGTGGGCTATATGCACGGGAGGGCTGGACCCCCCTCACATTTCCCAGAAGGCCTGGCAGGGTCTGCTGTGCCTATGGCAGCCTGTGCAGACCTGTAATAGACAAAGTGATTATGCTTCATAGTTTCTAGCACCCTGTGCAACATAGGAGAGTCCAGTTTGAGACTCGGTATGATTCTGACTCCTCCTTTGCAGTTCGCCCGGAGTCCCAGGTCTGTGGGCCGCTCAGACCCAGAGCACACTCGTCCCGGACCCGGGAAGAGCCCGTCCCAGGGCCAGGCACGGAGGGCTGTGCGCCAGGCACGCTGCTCCGGCCCTGCTCCGGCCTGGCACTCGCTCCTGCTGGGCTCTCGGTCCGCCCTGAAGCAGCGGCTGCAGCTGTTTTGAGGCAGCGCAGGCTCAAGGCTCTCATTCGGCCTCTCGCTCGCTCTCGGTTGGTGAGGCTAATCCGGGCTTTCACGCAGTCATGCCCTCCCCATCTCAGTAGCTTAGTATGTAAACATCTGTCCCTGACTTATGGGCCTGGCAGCGTGCTAGGACAATTTCAAGTGGTGACTTAAAGATCTTGGTCTTTTGCACCTTGGAGCTACACTATGTGGACAGCGTGACTTTGAGATCTTCCAGAGGAAACGTGCCTGGGGGTTGGAGCCCTGTCTGTTAAATGCTTTGGTTTGGAAATGGCACATCAGTTCCCAAGACTCGTTGACCAGAGCTTAATAGCACAAGCTTTTCACCAAGCATAAGGGTTAGGAGGTTTGGGAGGCAGAGAGCTTTCAGGAAGCGATAAAGGAGAGGTGTGTGTAGCCGCTGCGGAGCCAGGGTTTGCGTCCCACAGAATTCGGATGTCAGGAGGCCACTGGGGGAGGGGCTGTGGCCGGTGACCGGCAGTGAGGAGGGGCCTGCAGCGGCAGGGTCGGTGCCCTGCGAGGAAGGGCATTGCCTGTGCCTCCCTCCTCTGCTCTCTGTCATGGATTTTGTTTGTATTTTGTTTTCTGAGACAGGGTCTCGCTTTGTAGTCCAGGCTGGCCCTGAGCTCTCTGTGTAGCCCGGCAAGCCTCGAACCCAGCGATCCTCCTGCCTCTGCCTCCCAAGTGCTGGGATGACAGGCGCGAGCCACCACGCCCGGCTGTCATGGAAACACACGATGCAGACGCAGAGCTGCCCGGCGAGGTGGACTCGCGCTGACCTGGACTCCCCAGCCTCTGTGCCCGCTGCTGAGCCGCCGCTCCGGGGTGTTTGAGGCAGTGCTCCACACTGGCTGCTGACCCAACCGCAGAGGACTCTGGGATTGCTCTTTGTTTTGACTCAGTGACTGAAGCTCTTGTTTGCGGAGCCCCTTCGAAGCCTTGGTGTGGTTTTCTGCTTTGTGCCCCTCACAGGGTTCACAGCCGACCCCTGTCCGTCGGGTGGACCCGGCATCCGCCCCAGAAGGGCTCTCCGGCCGCCTCCTTTGCCGCTGTGTGGTGCGCAGGCCTTTCCTTCGGACCCGCGCACGAGTGCGGTGTAGCAGGACCGGGTGGCTCCCCCAGAGGGGAGGGTGCGGGTGGAGCCCTTTGACCGAGCGGCGGGGGCGTGGGGCGGCTTCCGGAAGGCCGGGAGAGTCTGTGTCCCGAAGTCTCGGCTCTGTCGCTGAGCGAGTGAGTGTTTCCAGAGTGGCTGTTTGTCAGGCCGGGAATTTAGCTCAGTGGTTCCCCGCAAGCACAAGATCCCAAGTTCAATTCCTGGTAGCAAAAAACCCCAACAATAACAGCAACAAAAAAAGCAGTACCAGAACGGCTGTTTGTTGAAGTGTGGGGGAAAAGGAGCCTTGTAAACCATGGTGGAAATATAAATTGGTGCGACTGTTATGTAAATCAGCTGAAGATTCCTCAAAAAACTAAACTGGAAACTCCATGCCCAATTCTTCACCTTTTAGGGATCTTCTCAAAGTTAAAAGCACAGTGCAGTGAGACGTGCACATCAGTGTTTATAGCAGCACAACTTGTAATAGCTGAATCTTGTCAACTTACATAACCATCAACAGATGAATAGATGAAGAAAATGTGGTGCTTATACATAATGGAGGACCACCCTGCCATACAGAAAGGTATATCTGAACCAGTGTAGGGAAATGAACGCACCCTGGACCATCATGTTAAGTGAATAAATCAGACACCCGAGCTTATACATAACGTAACTCCTGCTTGGTGAGAAATGCAAAGTATAAATAATTTAAAAAGCAAAATAAAAAGATAGATAATAGTAAATAGAGAGCTCAAACCTCTGTAAAGTAGAAGGGGATCTGTCTATGGAGAGGGGTGGGAGGGGTGCTGAACAAAGAGAAGGTGTGTGAAGTCACACACGTGCCCTCTAAGATGACCGTAGGCGTCTGTGCCGCCGGCGTGTGCTACTGAAGCTAGGCAGATGACAAGGCCGTTTGTGCTTACGCCTGGGAAGTCGCCTTACCGCTGTGTCGTGGAGCAGAAGTGAGCGAGGCAGTGGTTTGGGGAGAAACTGCCGCAGCGCACTGTGTGGTTTGCAGGCTGCGCCCTGGAGCCGCGCAGGCTCGGGAGGAAAGGGTGTCCTCCTGCTGGGCAGCCCGGGCCCAGCTGCTTGCGCCAGCCGGCCCTACGCTGCGTTTGCTCTGTCCGCAGGGCACGGGGCCAGCCCGGGAGAGCACGTGGCTCTCCTCCTGCTCTTTTCCGGGCCGGCGATCGCTGGCGCTGCGCGGTGGAATGCTCTCTGTGGCTTCGCAGACGTAAACAGCAGCAGGACCCAGCTCGCCGCCTCATGCCCTCCAGGGCTCTCCCGGGCCCTGAACGCTCTGCGATGCGGCGGCGTGTGTCGCCCGGTGGAGTCGGGAATGGGTGGCCGTGGCTGGTCGATCGGCTCAGGCAGAGCTAAGGAGCGGTGGCTGCCCGGCAGGCTCCTCACCTCCGCAGCTTCATCGGCCGTTTATAGTCCAGGGTCTGGGGAGTGCTGGGCCGGAGCTTGGCAGGACTCGAGGCCGATAAATCATCGCAGACCAGTGACGGCCTCACTGCTTTACCAGGAAAGGGAAAATTGGAGGCCTGGACAGGGTGAGCCAGCGTATCACTTAACAGCTGAAATCGCTTTGCTTTCTTTTTCAGTGGTTCATTATGTATACATATCACAGTTACACTCCACTTTGAGTATTTGTACCAGTATATGACATAACTTTATTCTAATTCTTCCCCTCCCCCAGCCACCCCACCACCCTCTGCCCCTATATACACAAGCTTTGCTTCTTTTTTTTTTACTATCAATTTTTTCCTTTCCTCATTATTTGACTCTAAACCCCATTTCCCTTTGAATATTCACTATTTCACAACATCAATCTTGCATTGTAGAACACCTTTACAGCTTCAGTTTCTCATACCAGAGAAAAGATACGGTATTTACACACCTGTGACCTATTCATTTCACTTATGAGCATGTCCTGAAGGTACGTCCATTTGAGTATAAATGATTCAATCTCATCATTCTTTACGGTAGAGTCATACTCCATTTTATAAAAAAACCCACATCTACTTTATCCAGTCTAGAGTTGATGGGCATTTGGGTTGGTTCCTAGATTGAGCTATCACAAACTGAGCTGCTATAAACATGGGTGCACACGTGTCACTGTGATATGAATCTTGTAATTCTTTCATGTTTATTCCCAGCAGGGGAATAGAGTCAAATGGGAACTCTGATCCTAGTTTTTTGAGGAATCTCCACACTGATCTCCATGATCGTTGCACCAGTCTACATTCCCACCCACAGTGGAGAAGGGTTCCCTCCTCCCCGCAGCCTCACCAGCATTTGTTGCTAGTTAATTTTTCAATAGCAGCCATTCTTTGTGGAGTGAGTGGAATCTCAGTGTTATTTTCATTTGCATCTCTCTAATGACCAGTGACATCGATCATTTCTTCATGTGGTTCTTGGCTGTTTACTTCTTCCTCTGAAAAGTGTCTGCTCATTTCAGATGCCCATTTTTGAATTGGGTTTAAAATTTAACCCCACTGGGGACAAACAGGGTTCCCGAGTCGCAGTGCGTGTCTCTGGTGTGGAGATGTACAGCGGGCCCGGCGGGCAGCCTGTGAGGCCACAGAGGCCGATGTGTGTCGCTGGACACCCCACTCGCTGCTGCTGCGGCGGGGGAGCCGTGACGCTCTGCCTCCGCGTGACCTGCCAGCCCCGGCTGCGGTGCAGGTTTGGCCAGTGGGAGGGGGCTTTGCGAGCTTTTCACTTTTAGTGAAAATCAGGGATTTTCGTTTACACCTGACAGGAACGGGGGAGAAAAGCGGCTGTAGGCCTCCCCTCCTTCTCCATCCCGCATCCGCCTGGCTCTCGGGTTCCTCGGCTGTGGACGCCTCTGCTCTCTGTCGCGGGCTGGTTGGCTTCCGCAGGGCAAGGCTCCGTGTGTCGTGCCTGGAGTGTGCCCGTCCCGTCCTGTACCTCCACTTCCGGTCGACCTGATTCGCTTTTTATCCTTCTAACAGAGTGATATTTCACGATACATCTGACCATGTCAAGGCCAAGTATGGCAATTTTCCATGCGTTATTCACCTGTGGGATAAATTCTAACCCCATCTGGAGCAGAAGGCTTGTTCCCGCGAGGGGCTGGTCTTCCTCCGCGCTCTTCCCTGCCTCCTGTGCTGCTGTGCACCGGCCCTCTGTGGAACGACCCGTGTCTCTCCTGTCCAGGCCCATCTGTGCCTCTCCTGCTTGTCAGAGCTGCTGCCCGGAACGCAGCCCTGTCTCGCCCACACCCTCCTCTTGCAAAGTAACCTTTCCGGGTTGGGCTTGGGAGTTCCTTCCGCTAGGGAACGTCCCCATCCCTCTGGTGGTTCTCCGCCCACTGCAGGGCTCTCGTAGCAGCGTGTGTTACACCTGCTTAGGCTCCCTGACAGACTCATCTTGGGAGAGGAGGAGCTGCATCTTATGTCACTTTGTCTCCATCACGTAGAACTCTGTACTCACATCCTTCTGTATTTAATGTTGCTACATACGGCTGTATTTATGCTATAATCACATTGTTTCAGTAACTGCAGCATTATAGTATGTGTCAGGGTCCGAGTAAGTGGCACACTTTAGCTGTGTATAACCCGTCACCCTAAAATTTGTAATCAGATTCTCAGATTCGACAAATGAAACCTCCTTGTGTTTTGTTTGGGATTATAGTTAATCTGTAGGTTCACAAACTGCCATCTTCATGTTGAGGCTTCTCCAAGGACACGGTGAACCTTTGCATGTTTCGGGTCATCTTTTGCTTTCCAGCAGATTATTGTAGTAGTTTATAGTGTACAAGTCTTGCCACTTTTTGTTACTTAAAAAGCAGGCCAACATGGGAAAACCCAAGAAACGAGTTGGGGCAGGGTCTCTGCCTCCCAAAGGGTTGTAACATAGGCTTCCTGAGTGCTCCTGCCGCATGCTTCTCGTGGGAAAGAAATCAGTCCAGAACAGGGGGCCCCAGGCCACAGGCCCACGAATGTCGGCTGTGACTCGCAGGGTTTGCACCATGAGCAACTTTCTCCAAACTCCCGGGCTCGGGGTAAAGATGCTTTCATCCCAACACCTGGCTCCTTAAGGAACCGTTGATAGGGGATTCGGCTGAGTCGCATGCAGGCAAAAATGTGCCGTTTTCCGACCCAGGGATCTGGGGTGGGTTTTACCTCTGAGACTGGGCCCTGGGCTGCGCTGGGCTGGTGAGTCCTTAGATGCGATGTCCTCCCAGTCCTGTGTGATGGAGAGAAGAGGGCCGGCTCCACCAGGCAAGCGTGGTGTGTGTGTACAGCTGCAGAAAGCAGCAGTCTGAAGGTCAGACTGGAAATGCAAGGGCCACGAACACCTCTCCAGGCCCTGCCGGCTGTCAGAAGGTCACCGTCTTGCTCAGGCTCACTTTGCTTCCACTTAAGACCAAACTTTCCTGAAGTTCAGTCCACATAGTACCCAAATCCCCTTCTGGTTTTTCGCTGGCTCTTTCTTACCTGCTGAATTATCTGAATTTCCTTTTATGACACTTAAGCGCCTCTGTATTTAGCCTCCGAACACGGAGCAGGCCTTGGGTCCTCGTCTCCTCTCACCAGTCACGGAGGAGTGTGGTAACTCCAAGGAATGGCAGGTTTATCTCACTTTGCTACTGCATTTCTCTGTAGATCATTTCACTTTCTTACTTGACTGTTCAGAATTAAAAGTTATGTTCTGGCAAATGTTTCCAATTTTATCTTTTAATCCTTCTTCTAGAATGTTCACTGCTACCATCTATTCGATGGACGAAGCCCAAGCTGCTGTAATACCATTTCTCAGTGATAGCTCTGCCCGCATTAGCCTGTGTGGAAACCACCAGTGCCTTACGAAGGCCAAAGTAGGTGTCTACCGTTGGCTTTTCCAGACCCCACCCACTGTGCCCGTGCTGCCCAGAACCCACCCTGAGGGAGGGATGCATCATAAATTCACTAGCACCTACCCATTGTACATGGTGTGTTCTTGCTCTGGGTGTGTGTTTCTGGCATCTGTATTCGCACTAGACTGGGCTCCCTACGGCTAACCCTGACTTCATTCACCCTGTAGGACCTAGCAGCACTCCTTCGTGGTAAGACAGAATGTAACACATGATCAGAAACATGATGTGCTATGATCAAGTAGTTTTCATCCCTGAGATGCAAGGATGGTTCAGTACACATAAGTCAATAAATATAATATATCACAGAAACAAAAGCAAGGTCAAAAACTATATGATCATATCAATGGAAGCAGGAAAGGCTTTTGACAAAAATAAAACACTGCTTCATCATAAAAAGCCATGAAGAAAATAGATATTAATAGATCATATCCTAATATGGCAAAAGCTCTATTTGACAAACCAATATATTAAATGTACTAATATACTAGAAGGAAAAACTAAAAACATTTCCCTAAAATCAGGAACAAGACAAGGATTTTACTGTCACCTCTTGCATTCTACATAATACTTGAAATATTAGGCACAGCAATTAAGTAAAAGAAATAAAAGAGTAAGAACTGAAATTATCGGGCCGGAGATTTAGCTCAGTGGTTCCAGCGCCTGCCTCATAAGCGCGAAGTCCTGAGTTCGATCCTGGTAACCACACACAATGCTGGGCGTGGTGACTCACACCCACCAGCCATCAATACCATTTACCACAGTGCCGGGTGTGGTGGCTCACACCTGACATCCCAGCACTCGGGAGGCAGAGGCAGGAGGATTGCTGAGTTCAAGGCTTGCCTGGGCTACATAGTGAGCTCAGGGCCAGCCTGAACTACACAGCAAGACCCTGTCTCAAAAAAAAAACAAACTCAGAACTGAAATTATCATTATTTGCAGATGACATAGTACTCTACACAGAAGACCTAAAGAGCACCATCAAAAAACTCTTAAAATTAGTAAAAATAAACTTCAGCAATGTATGCCAAGAGTGAATGGGATGAGAAGGAAATTATGAAAGTAAGACCATTCAAAGTAGTTTCAAGAAAAATGAAATACCTAGGAATTGACCTAACCAAGGAAGTCAAAGACCTCTATAAGCAAAACTACAGTGCTCTGAAGAGGGAGATTGGACGAGATATCAGGAAGTGGAAAGACATCCTCTGCTCTTGGATAGGAACAATCAAAATGGCCATGCTTCCAAAACTGCTACTCAGATTCAATGAAGTACCCATCAAAATACCAACAGCATAGTTTACAGATCGAGAAAAACAATCCTAAAACTTGTGTGGGACCAGAGAGACCCAGAAAGACAAAAGGCACTTGTGATAAGAAGAGCAAAGCAGGAGGCCTAGTAGTACCTGACTTCAAGCTGTGCTACAAAGCAGTGGTGATAAAAGCTGGGACAAAAACTGTTTGTAGATCAATAGAACAGAGTTGGGGTATAGAAATTTCCTTGGATACTTTCAGCTATTTGATCTTTGACAAAGGAGTCAGAAGCATGTTGGAAGAAAGAGGTGGTGGTGGGAAAACTGATTTCCTTATCTCTCAACATACACTAAATTGAATTGATCAGAGATTAAACGTCGAAACAGAAACATTAGATAAGAAGAAAAAATAGATAAAACACCTGAAGACATAGGTGTACGAAAATACTGTCTAAACAGAACCTCGAGTACCTAAGAACTAACTGTAAGAATCAACAAATGAGATTATATCACTCTAAAAAGCTTCTGTACAGAAAGAGAATCAACCAGTCATGTGAAGAGACAACTTACAGAACTGGAAAAAGTTTGCCAGCTACTTCTCAGGCAGAGGACTATATGTAGGGTATACAAAAACTAAAAAAACAAAAAAACCCAAAACTAAACTACCTGAAATTAAAGACCCAGTCAAGAAATGGAGGGATGGGGGAAGAATAGATGCTTCACAGAAGAAGAAATAGAAATTGTGAACAAACATATAAAAAAAATGTTCAGCATTTTTGGCCATTAGAGAAATGCAAATTAAGATTCCATCTTACTTCAGAAGAAATGGCAATCATTAATAAATCCAACACTTACACATGCTGGCATGGCTGTGGGGAAAAAGGAACCCTTCTTCATTGTTGGTGGGAATGTAAACCATTATGAAAATCAGTATGGAGACTTCTCAAAGAACTAGGATTAGAAATCCCCTATGACCGGTGATTCGTCTGCTATATGTATTCTCCAAGGAGCTTGAACACAACAGTACAGCAACAGGTGCTGCCAGTGTTTAGACCGGCATAGTTTGTAATAGCTAAATCCTGGAAACATCCTGTACATTCATCAACAGATGATTGAATAAAAAAAGTGTGGTATCTGTATACAATGAATTACTACTTGTTACAAAGAATGAGAGATTTGAGTCATTTGTAGGAAACTATATGCACCTGGAAAATAAACTGTTGAGTGAAATAAACCAGACACACAGCTTAAGTAGTATACTGTGTCTCTCATTTGAGTCAGGCAGAGTGCGAACAAACAGAACAGTGAAGCACAGGTAGCGGGAGAAAGAGGTCGAGTCTCTTGCAGCAGAGAAGTGGTCCGAGGAGGAAGAGTGTGGGGGAGGGGGAGGGGAGGGGAGGGAAGCGAGTAAAGACGCACCATCTACAGAAGCCTGAGAACCCAGTTAATGTGGACAGCGTGTGTCATAACGTGAGGGAAGACTAACGACATCTGCAAATATGACAAGCGAGATAGAGGAAGCGGAGGAGGGAGGCTGGGGGGAGGGGAGGGAGCTAAAGCCTAAGAAACTAATTGTATGTGTGCGTGGGACCCTCCGAGATGACTGTAAGCTGCGCGGACTTCACACATATACTAATAAAGTGGAAAAGACACAAAAGAAGCAAGCTTGGCGCATGCTGGGTCTGCGGAAGCCCCCTGAGGCGGGAAGCAAAGAGCCCAGTTCAGCGTTTCTGTGCCCAAGGAGCTTTCAGTACTTCCCACACATTTCCTGAAAGAGTTAGACCGAAGGGTACAAGACAGGCGAACAGCCATTTAAAAAGCCCCTCATATTTATATACAACTTGAGTTTCTCTTTTCACAAATGTGCTTTTATCACTCTAAAGTTATAGGAAAATGTCTATAAAAAAGAGGAAGAGGAAGCCTGTCTCTCTTCCTGTACACAGAGAGTTGTTGAACTTGCTTTGAATCCATACCTGTTGAGAATTTACCATATATTCTCAACTTTTTCTCTTAATATCCCAAGAACTCTCCCATGTCACTAATAGTCATTTTACTATGCTTTGTCCTGTTTCTAAATTTAGGGTATTTGTTTCCAGTAAAATGAGTTCCTCCTCAGTGAGCAGTTCTCTTAGTTTAATTGTGTACAGTCATTTCATCAGTACACGCAAGTCACCGAACAGGCAACAGTGAAAGTGCCGCCTCTGGAGGACTCGGAGGGGCACAGATGCCAGCCGGCCCCAGAGCCGGGCACCCGGCAGCTCTGTGTGGACGCAGACACCCTGAAGGAGCCGAGGAGCCCGTCCTGCCCGGGGCAGCCTGGCCCTGCCCCGGGCCGGTGCACATGGGGCGCCGAGGTGCTGATGACGTGGGACGTGCCAGCGGAGAAAGCGACAGACACCCCCGCGGCCCGGTGGCCGTGGTCGAGGTGGGCGGCGCCAGGCTGTGCCCCCTGGGCCTGGCACAGGGCCCTCGGCTTCTCCGCCCGTTCTCCCCAAACCCATGGTCAAATCGCATCAAGAGCAGAGCGCCGCGGAGGCAGACTGGGGTTCAGGGGCGTCCTCCAGACGGCCAGCTCTGCCCTCCTCAGAGGGTCGGGATCGGGGCTCCGGGGCTGGTGCGGCCGGGACACGGAGGGGACGGGGCCAGCTCGGCAGAGGGCCCTCCCGGACGGGCTCTCTGGTCCGTCACAGATCGCTGGGTCACGTAAAGAAATCCGGGTGAGCGGTAGGCCTTGGCTGATGGGAATCCATCAGTCCCGGTTTGCCGATGGTGATAAATGCACCCCACTAATGTGAGATATCACGAAGGTGAGGCTCCAGTAGGGAGCTGTGGGTGGTGCTCGGGGCCACGCGCCCCGTTTCCTGGCAACCGTCAGCGTCGCGGCCTTCTGTGTGCTCCAGGCCGACAGCCTGACCGTGGGACCCGCGTCAGCATCGGGGCGTGGGGGCGGGGAGGCACCGGCCGGCTTTCGGTGTCCAGGCTGGGTGCTGGCGAATAGGGGCGGCCAAGGAATATCATTTGATTGAAAGCCCAGAAGGAGCAAAGAAGGTACCAGTCAAGACATACTCTGAGGACGCAAAGGTCTCACTGAGTCACTGAAGAAAATCTCAGTGTATTATTAGATTATAATCAAAGTGAAATGTCCAAGCCAATTTCCAGGTTTTCTAAGTAGAACAGACTTAAAGTCAGAGGGGCCCTTGGCTTCCTCCAAAATAGGTTAAGTGAGAATATTTTCTGAACATTTCAGTTAATGGGTCAGTGTCATATAATTGTGTAAACAAGTGTTCAAGCTGCTGTCAGAAGGGCTGCTTTATCTCCCTGCAGGGAACTTAATTTTAGGCCCTCTGGCAGCATCCATTTGTAAGTGATCAAATCGATAAACACAGCATTTCTCAATATGGGGCTCAGGGCTGTTGTTCATCATAGCATGTTGAATTTTGCCAAGGCACTTGTAAATACCAAAATTGCTTTCTTTTTAAAAAAACAGAAATCCTTGTAATTCTCTACACTTATTCAAAACAGAGAAGGCTTTTTAGATAGAAACAGGTTCATGGATTATTTTTTCATGTGCAGAATGAGTCATGTTGGTGGGGTGTGGCCTGAGTTCGAGGGCAGCTAACGAGGTCATCTCTGAGCTGCGAGGATGAGGCGTGCCTGCCTTGGGACGCACTCACCAGAGACGTTTTCCAGGGTCCTACTGTGTGCCAGCCATCGTTTCCGAAGCTTACTCTGCAGAATAGTGACCCAGGAGATGATGTTAAGAACACATTCTAATGAGGTAGAAATAGCTCTGAGCAAAGCATTCTGCTTTTGTTTCACAGATGCCATGGGTCATTCTTCGGCCTCTTGGCTTCTAGGTCCGTGTGGAGCATGAAGGTGGCGGGTTGGGCCGTGCACAGTGCTTCCCCATCTCTGCCGACGAAGTTCAGTGAGTGACTGAAAGATAAAACTTTGTACAGGTGACTTCAGAGTGGGGAGTTTGATATTTAGGTTAACACAGAAATAGGCTGGAGTCACTTTCTAGACAGCAGCATGGCGGGCAGGGTGTTCACAAGGCTTCTTCGAGGGGCTGCAAGGTGGATGGAAAAGTTAGAAAATTAAGAGATGATGGATGTGTGTCTGCATCCTCGTCCCACTGTGGAGATGGTCTTCAGTAAAGATGAGTGTCATGGTGGAGTCAGCCTTCCTGTTAGCGCGGGCGCACCGAACACGTCTCGGAGAGGCTCGGCTTTGGGGTTCTGACTCCTTGCGCCATCCGTGCCTCGTTTCTTACGTGTATGACTTTGAGCCTAGGTGATACAGGCAGCACAGATGGGTTTGAAGCAGCGCGCGGCCCTGGCTGGGTCCCGCAGCGCCGGCTGCTTTGCTGCCCGTACAGCGTCCCTCGGTCTGAGTCTCGCTCCGAGGCGGCACGTGCGATGCTCCAGACGGTGCTGACGGGCCGTGCGGACCCCGTGGGCGGAAGGGCGCCTGTCCTCCTCGCAGCTTTTCGGGCGCAGACTCCAGTGCTTTCCCGCTAGCGCAGGTGGCCCTTGGCCGGTGCATCACCGCGTGCCAGCTTCCTTCCTCACACACGTGTTGCCCTCTGCTCGAGCCCACAGGGCGCCTCGTTTGCACGGTCAGCCCCCCGATTCAGGCCACCCGGACCTCCGCGTCTCTGTCCGCTCACAGCTCACCGTCCTCAGCTCCTGTGGCTCGGAGTCACCCGAAAGGCTCAGCAGCGTCTCTGCGGCCCAGGCCGACGGTTCTGCGCCCCACGCAGGGCCGAATGCTGCCTTTCCCGTGTTGCGGGCCCTCGCCCCTCGCTGTGAGGCTGCCGCACACCAGATGCCGGCGTGGGCACAGTTGTGAGGCCGTCGACATCATGGCATTCGCTCGCACTTCTTCCCGGCTCTGTGTAGAGCTCTGCTCATTTCTAGAGCTGACTTTCCTTTCATGGGAGGCTGGTGCTGGTCACTCAGAGTCAGGAAGGGCACGGCGGGTGGGCCACCGCCCACGGCAGGTGCCCCACTCCTCCGTAGCCCTCACCTGGGTCTCACGGCTCCAAGCTGACCATCATCGCTCTTGTTCAGATGCCTGAGAGAACGATCAGTCAGGCGGCTTCAGGGGTTTCTGTCAGGTCCGGGACCCAGCCTGGAGCGCTGGCCTCCAGGCCGCGGGTGGGGGCCAGCCCCATGGCAGCAGGTCAAGCGCTGTGCAGAGGGCTCAGAGTCAACTCCATTGTGACGAGGTGGGCGAATTATTACGTAAAGGGCTAGTGCCAGGAGCCGTTTCCTCTCTGTGACACCAAATGTGCAGAGACAGCCCGCAGAGCTAGTGATGGAGCCAGAGAAGTGCCCAGGCTGGAGAAACTGTTCAAATTTCAGGACACGTAACTGATCACTTTAAATATCTGGTCAGTTTCCAGAGAGCCCAGAGCGAACCCGTTGGCCCACACGGCTCCCGCCCCTCAGCGCCTGCTCGTTCCGGCCGCTCCCTCCTGAGCACCGGCTCCTGCGCCCGCAGCGTCCCCGGGCTCCTGCCCGCCATCTGCCACCTGCTCCCGGCCGGAGGCCCCACGGAGGTCTGCAGTCGGGCAGGTCCCGGCCGCCTTCCCTGCACTCTGCAGGCTGCTGCCCAGCGCGCCCGCCGCCCTGCCCAGCGCGCCATCCCCGCCTCTCTGGCCCTCTCGGTGATCTGCCGGGAGGCGCACGGCATCGGCGCGGCCGCTCGGGGAGCTGGGCAGACGCTTCTGCTGAGGCGAAGCCTCGCACCGCCGCCCGGCGCCCCGGGAAGCGCCCGGCTGGGCACACGCGTGTGGCAGCCACGCTGCGTACGACGTTCTCAGGATGAAAACCTGCCGCAGGACCTGGTCTGCAGAAGGAGTAAGCGAGCGCGGTCTTGATGTGCCGTGAGGTCTGGTAGAAAGTAAAGGCCGACCGGGCACACGCTGAAGCGGAAGCCGCGGCCCGACACGGGGGTGCGCGGTGGGCGCCCCACTTGCGTGGCGAGCGGCGGGGCCCGGGCGGGCCGAGGGGCTTCCCGGGCTCCGGAAGCGGCTCGTCTTGCGCTGTACCTGAGACTCGTGGGTTTTTCTCGGAGCCGCGCACACGCCCTTGTCCCTCCGTCTCGAGGCCTCGCTCTGTCCCCGGGGCCTCTGCGTCGTGCCTGGACACGCTACGCACCCGGACATGTCAGAGCGTCCGGCTGCAGCCGGAGTCCTCGGCGCGGCCCGGTGGGCGTCGCCTCCCCCGGCTGCGCGCCCGGGCGGGGTCCCGGGCTCAGGCTGCGCCCGCTCCCGTCCTCTTCTGCCCGTTCCCTGCTCAGACCTGCGCGGGCGTGGACAGAGCGAGGGCCCAGACAGCCTGGGCTTGGCGTCCGCGTCTCTGCGTTTCTGCTGGGCTGGCGGGGGCGCAGGGCTCGGGCTGAGTCGCGGCTTCTGTAAAACGGGGCGAGTCGTGTTTACCCTGCGAAGCGGGCACAGCGTCTGCGGTCGATGAGACTCACGTGCCCACATGACTCGGCCCCTCCTCTCTCGTATCTTGCCTCATACAAAGGCCTCTCCAGAAAAAGCGCTCAGTCGGGCCGGGATGTAACTCGGTGGCCGCGCCTGCCTAGCGAGTGCAAGGTCCTGAGTTTGACTCCTTGTACCAAAAAAATTAAAATTAAAAAAAAAAAAAAGCAGCACCTACGAGTTTCTGTAGTGACAGAACAGAACAGCTCGGTAAATGCTGGGCATGGTGGCTCACGCCTGTCATCCCAGCACTCAGGAGGCAGAGACAGGAGGATTGCTGAGTTCGCGGCGGCTTGCCTGGGCACCATAGTGAGCTCAGGGCCAGCCTGAACTACAAAGTGAGACCCTGTCTCCAAAAAGCAAACAAAAACAAAAACAAAAACAGCTCGGTCGCCCGGCATGCCCTTCGTCAGCGCCTCCCTCACCGCCACCCGTGCCCTGCCGGGCGCTTCTTCCTCAGCCGCCACAGGTAGAAAAGCTTGGCTTGTGTTTTGTTCTCTTCTTAAATGTCAGAGAAAAGCTCTCCTTGAGGATGGTTGAAATCAGCAAAGCTGACATCTTGGTTACTTTGATTTTATATTAGGGCATTAAAATCAACTACTACAAATTGTTTATTCTTTGCCTTTCAAGCTTACATTGGCTAATCTGGTCTTTTATTTCATATAAATGATTTAATCATCTAAGCAATTCCTACAAAAATGTCTGCTGGAATTTTGATAGGGATTGTATTGGACATTTAGTCCAATTTGTAGAGAATATGTATCTTAACAATATTCAATTTTTTTTTTTGAGACAGGGTCTTGCTTTGTAGTTCAGGCCGGCCCTGAGCTCACTGTGTAGCCCAGGCAAGCCTTGAACCCAGCAATCCTCCTGTCTCTGCCTCCCAAGTGCTGGGATGACAGGTGTGAGCCACCACGCCCGGCAACAGTATTCAATTTTTAATGTAGGAAACATTACCCATGTATTTAGTTCTTCTTTCATTTCATTAAGTAACACTTTGCTGCCTTTGATCTAAAATGAAAAAACACATATTTTGCGAAAGTGTGAAGACTCTGTATGTTTTGGCTGTTTACTTTTAAACTGAGATAAAATTCACATACTGCAAAGTTTACATTTTAAAGTTTCAATTAGGTGGTTTTTAATATAGTCACATGGCTTACAGCTATCATTACCATTTAACTCCAGAACATTTAGTCAACCCCCTCAAAAGACTTCTTTCTCATTAACTGTCACTACACATTATTCCTTCTTCTTCTCCCCTAGTAATCTGCTTTGTATATCTAGATTTACCCGTTCTGGGAATTTCATATAGATGGAATTGTATAATATGTGGCCTTTTGAATCTTGCTACTTTCACTTAGCATAATATTTTCAAGGTTCATTCGTGCTGTGGCTCATGTCAATTCTGTTTCTTCTTATGGCTATATGATATTCCACCAAATGACTATGTACTTTTTTTTTAAATTTTGAGACAGGCTCTCGCTTTGTAGTTCAGGCTGGCCCTGAGCTCACTGTATAGCCCAGGCAAGCCTGGAACTCAGCAATCCGCCTGCTTCTGCCTCCCTAGTGTTGGGATGACAGGCGTGAGCCACCACGCCCGGCACTGTGGAATGTGGTACTGATTGCTGGTGTACGTGAATCACCATGCCCAGTCTTGTTGTATGTGGTTACCAGGGATGGAACCGGGGACCGTGCACTTGCGAGGCAGGTGCCAGAACCACTGAGCTAAAACTCCAGCCCAATGACTATGTAAAAACATAGGCGTATCCAGGACCTAATGCAAGAACAGTAACAGGTCACCAAAGCTCCCAATCAAAAACTTTTGCATAAGCTGTAAAAGGAGGGCTAAACTCTTTGTAAATCCTGGCAAGGTATTATCTATAAAATGCTTTTGTGCTCTTGAAAAGGGCTCAGCAGTAGCAGGTAGATTGAGAAAGTGTATAGTATATAGCACCAGGTTTAGTATAGCAGAAGGCAAGAACACCCCAGGCCCCCAGGGACGTTTCCCCTTTTATATTTTGCAGCTGCTGTTTGATAATATGCGGAGCATGCTCACTAACTGCTTGTCCTTGAGGCTTACGGGGTATCCCTGTGGTTAATATTTAGAGCAGAAAGTTTTGAAAGCAGTAGAAGTAAAGCTGGACCATTACTGGTTTTGATTTTTGCGAGAACTTCCATAACTGTAAAATTAGAAAGCAAAACTTGTTTAGCATGTGCCGTCTTTTCACGGGGAAAGGCCATCGCCTGGAGAAACCCTGAAAAGGTATCTATTACCACATGGATGCATCTTAGTCTAGCGAGAGGTAAGTAAGGAGGTACATCCGTTCGCCATATCTGGTCGGGCTCCAGTCCTCCTGGGTTGGTCCCTGTGTGGAGAAGATTTTAAGTGAATGAGTTCACACACCAGGCAATTTTTTTTACAGTGGCCTTTGCTTGGTTACAGGCTATCTTTCACTGCTGGCAGAGGCATCCTGCATTAACATGCAAGGCTGAATGTTCTCCTGTTGCAGAGGCAAAACTCACATATAATAGGGAGTCAGCTGGTTGGTTTCCAAAAGATAAAGGCACATGGGTGATAAAGACAGGGCGAGCCTTGGAGAGCAAGCATAATACAAAAGGCGGGAGTATCGGAAGGTTTCAGAACAGCAGTGGGTAACTGGGAAATGGCGAAAGCTACATATTGAGAATCAGTGACAATGTGAACAGGTCAGAGACGTTATAAAGTACACAGAAAACAGCATAAAGTTCATTTTGTTGGGTGAAATAAAAGGAGGTAGCTGAGGTGAGATAGCAGAAAGAACCTTTCCATAAAGCTGCACTCTGATCTTCAGTGGCATCGGTAAGCGAGGTGTCGGCTGCAGGAGTGGGATGTTGACTAATAACATCGGGGAAGGTCAGGATACTTTTTAAGAAAGGAAATAAGTGGATGAGGAGGCAAATGAAAACGGATTTTGCCATAGTAGTCTGGCAAGGCAACCTGAAATGAAGTTGAAAACTGAACCAAAGTATTAAGTTGAACAACAGTAAAAGAAATACATACGTAATCAAGCTCAGTTCCTTAGAGGTGAATAGCAAGCATATGTCCTTGAGTTATTAGTGTGACGATCAGTTCTGTATAAGGAGTAGTTTTATGAGGGGCTTGGAACGGAGGACAGACCCCTCGTGGGGGCTTTGTGTTGCTGTGCCAGCCCTGGAGGACTGTGAGAGTAGGCAGAATGAGTAACCAAAGTGTGCCAGGTAAACCTGTTCTGAACCTGAACTAGGCAGCCGATTTATTTTTTACAAGAGCTAATTCTTGCCTTACTTGAGGAGTCAATTTTCGCGAGCTGTCTAGAGCTGGGACGCCACACGAGGTGGCCAACAATTGTAATTTATAATTCAGATGCCTGGAACGGGTTTGACCCAGCTGATGTCTCCTAAAAGTGTTTGAAAGTCATTTAATGTTTAGTATCCCAGAAAAGTAACAATACATTATATAGCTTGGTACCAAATGCATGTGTTACAATCACGTAAAACCTTACAAACATATCACAATACATTTATGATTCATATAAATATTTAACACAACATTCTTAGAGCTAATATCTCTAATGATGACCAATGCAACCAATTTATAATAAAATTGAGACAATGTGTGTTGGGTGTATCTCCTATAAGGTTGTGAAAATATTGGTGGTCCCATTAGTGAACAGAGACTAGAATAATTATGTTTTGGGCAGTTGCTTTTCTGTTCACCAAGGGGAGTTTTATTTAACAGTTTTTCCAAGTCCAAGGGTTTTTATTCATATAAACTTGTTTATGGCATTCAAGGGAAAACACATAGTACTTTTGTAAAATAAATCTGAACCTCAGTTTGGTCAGCTAGCATGCAAAAGGAAGTATACCCTTCTTTCCAACAATGTTCATCTGTAAGTCAACCCAACCATAGAATTTTATCTTGGGCAATAACTAATCCACATTGTTCTAATTGTTGAATAGTTGGGGTAAACAATATTTGGAAGTGAGATTGATCTGGACTAGCAAATAAAATATCATGCATGTAATGACAAATTAAATAATGAGGGAACCTCTTTCGAATAGGCGCCAGAACTTGTGCTATGAACATTTGACACATAGGGGAGTTCATCATGCCTTGTGGTAAAACTCACTATTGGAATCTAAGGCGAGCAGCTCTGTTAATTAGTTGCGGGCATTGAAAAAGCAAAATGTCTATCATGGGGATGTAATGGGAGGGTGTAAAAACAGTCTTTTCAGTAAATAATAGCTAATTTCCAATCATGAGGAGTCATGTTTGGAGAAGGGAGTCCTGCTTGAAGTGTTCCCATAGGTTCCATAGATTTATTAACCTTTCATAGGTCAATGAGTAACCTCCATTTGCCTGATTTATTTTTATAACAAAAATAGGACAATTTCAAGGCAACAGGGAAGGCTCAAGATGGTTATCTTTTCATTGTTGCTGGATAAGCTCATGGGCTGCAGTGAGCTTTTCCTTAGCAGAGGCTGCTGATCTATCCAGAGCGGATTGGAATGTCTCCACGATATCTTTACGGAGGGTGGAGCAGAAAGACTAGCAGCCCTGACAATGGCCCCCCTCAAAAAGGTTCAAAAGACAGAGGAGCTCCCCGTTGTCCTACGAGGTCTCTTCCCCAGACATTTAAAGGAATATCTAGAATATAAGGTTGAGGATGAGCAGGCCAGTTCTGGGGCCCTGTGATGGTGGACAGCTCGGAAGATTGTAAAGTAACTGGGCCCGTAGCACTTCCTCCCTCAGGAGGACACTGGACAAAGTGTAAAGGCCAATTTTTGGCCGGAGACACCTGCCCCAGTATGCACAAGGCCATCAAAGATCTTATGGTCTATAGTAATTTGCATAGTAGGTTTGGTTTGTACATTAAGGAGCTTTAAAACGCCTATGGTGAGGGAGACTCAAATTCTCCTGTACGCATTTGTTCTGAAACCCGAGTTGCCACGTAGGGGATTAAAATCGATTGGGCATATCATTACCAGCATGAATTTTCCGATGAGTGCAAGAATTTATGACGACTTGAAGTTTTCCCAGATAATCGGCACCAACGACACCAGGAATAACAGAGATTCCTTTTATATGGAGACTGCTTTTTCCCAGTAGCACTCCAGAACTTCCGGAGGGCGAAGGCCCACAGACGGGATGCGTACCGAGGGGAGAGGCGGGGCCGCGGCACACAGAGGCGGGCAGCTCAAGCCCTGCGCTGCACACAGGGCACTCCTGCGCGAGAGAACTCAGCGCCAGCCGGGCTGGGGCAGGGTCAGCGGCCGCCCTTCCCGCCTCCCGAATTAGCAGGAGGTTCCCAACTGTGTTTGCCTTTGAAGGACACGCATTCGCCCCCTGGAATCCTTTTTTGCATTGAGAACAAGGACCCAGGGGGATCTTGCTTTTTATTTTATTTTATTTTTCCATCTATCTATCTATCTATCTATCTATCTATCTATCTATCTATCTATCTATCTATCTGTCTATCTAACTACCTGATCTATTTATTTCAGCTTGACTTATTAACTCCTGGGCAATCTCTGTGCTGATACCCTGGAGCCCCACAGAGGAAGCAAGTCTTTGCTTTGTTAGCCGGTATGCGGCAGCCATTACCCTGGCTTTGTGTTTCTGAGTTCCCACATTTCTGTTTATCTTGATGAAATCATAAATAGTGCCGGTCTCTTTGATAGGGAATACAGCGCTTTGGCAATCCTCATTGGCATTTTCATAGGCCAATATCTTCTTAATGTGTTGTCAAGCCTCTTCTCCTGTAACACTCCTCTCTACAGCAGTCTTGGGTGAAGCCCCGTACTGGCCAGAAACCTGCCAGGAGGGTTCTTTTCTTCCTCACAGCCATTTCAACACCAGCCTTTACCTTTGGCCACGTCTCGCATCCAGTGTCCCCCGTCTGGACACCAAGGCTTGTGTCCCTTAGGGCGTCAAGGGTCCTTCCAGGCTAGTTTTAGAAAGTTTTATACTGGCAGTTTTAAAAAGATGGTGCAGAAGGGGAGAGAGTCCCGTGCTTTCCTTGAGATTGCCCCACGCCGGGGATTGCGCCTGACTCACCCCTCGGGGTCTTTGCGTCCTCCCTGGGGGTCACAGAGCTGTTCCAGTCCCTGTTCGGGCACCAGTTGTGAGCGTCTCCCTCTTTGAGGGGGGGATCTGGGGATACAATCGGGGACACAGTGAGACGGACCAAAAGCTTGGCTAACAGTAACTTTATTGGGCTGGAACAGATTCTTTTTTTTTTTTTTTTTTGAGACAGGGTCTCGCTTTGTAGTTCAGGCTGGCCCTGAGCTCACTATGTAGCCCAGGCAAGCCGCCGCTAACTCAGCAATCCTCCTGCCTCTGCCTCCCGAGTGCTGGGATGACAGTCGTGAGCTACCACGCCTGTCACTGTGGTATGTGGTATTGATGGCTGGAGGGCATGAGTCACCACGCCCAGCATTGTATGTGGTTACCGGGATCGAACTCAGGTCCTTGCACTTGAGAGGCAGGCGCTGGAACCACTGAGCTAAATCTCCAGCCCCTGGAACAGATTCTTACAGCAGTGAAACAGTCACGAGGGCAATAGGGCAAACTTAAGAGAGTGGGGAGACACCCCACTGCCTGTGAATGGAAGCACAGTTAACCACGACGTCCGGAGGAGGCAGCTCCATGCTGTAAGAAGATCTCTTAGTCTCCAGGATGTGTGAGACCGGGACAGCCTGCAGCCAGGTGGTCAAGTAGGGAACAGGAACTAGCAGAGCAACCGAGGAGCAAAGACCGCGTGGCGTCGTCCTCAGGCACTGGTGGTCTGGGGGCTCTGTGGCCCTCGGGGGCCGCCTGCGCCTGGGGAGACTTGGTTTTCCGGAGTCTGTGGCTCGGTGTGTGGTCCTGTGCTCCCAGCTCCACCCACAGAAGGTCACAGAAAAATGCTGATATCAAGCCAATGAGGGCACAACGTTTGTTTTTAAGAATGTATCAGTTGAAGACACAAAGAAAACGAAATGAATTATAGAAAAGAGCAAACCCTTCGTAAAAGAAAAGAGGCCCTACGCTGTTCACATGCCTAGAAGAGATCTGGGAGATTAAAAATGCACCACAACTTGGGATGGTGAAATTTTAACACAGTCCCGGGGTCGGGCTGGCCCCACCGTCCACCCTGAGGGAGCCCAGGCTCCGGTGAGCTGCAGTGCACAGGGCCAGCAAGCCCGCAGTGTGGGGCGGGCCAGAGGCGCCAGGCACGTCGGCCCTGAGTCCCCTGGGCCATCGCGAGACCAGGAGCCAGGAGAGGAGTCAGGCGGGGGCAGGGCCGAGTAAACTAGAGAATGAACTAAACCAGCCGGTGCTTGACTGAGCGAAAGACAAACTAGGAGAAATGAGCGCGTGAAGACCAAGTGCCCGAACACACGAGGCGAGGGCGTGCAGGGCTGGATGCAAAGAACAAAGAAATAATATTCTCTGCTTCCTGGATGTTAAAAACTTGACGACACCAACAGCTGCCTCCCCGCACATTCCCTTACATTATTCTTAGGCCGAAAACTGTATAAAAGTCTCTGGACTGACACATCGGTGGTGTTTGCCTTTTGGAGTCCCTCTTGACAGCAGGAACGGTCCTGAGGTTCCTTCTAAACTACAACCCGCCCGTTCCCCGCTGCTGGCCATGTCCTGCCGCCCTGCGGCTTCCGTCTCACCGTCTCAGCAAGAACTCGAAAGGAGGGAGCTGGTTACGGCAGGAGGACTGAGGCGCACCCACCAGAGGCGCTGCGGGCGCCCAGGCCCCGGAGCCGTCTGCAGCAAGCACGGCGTTCCCAGCGTCGGGCGGAGGAGGCTGGCCTCAGAAGGCCCGCGGGTCGGCGTGGAAGAATAAAGCCGCGGACCACAGACAGGAAGGACGTGGAAGAGTTTTCACCGCCGTTTGAAAATGGTCATCTCAACTGTAACTCATGGAAGAATCCCCGGAACTGCAGCAGTTCCGTAACGTAAGTGACTGAAGAGCCAGACTCACGTCCCCTCCAGGGAGCAAGAGGCGAGACGAGAGCAGGAACAGGATCAGGCCGGGATCGATGAAAGATCAGATTGAGGAGGGCCTCCATTCTAAGGGAGAGACAGAAAAATGCGTTCTTCTCTGGAAGGAAGTAGTTTGCTTTAGTCTTTACTCTCACACAGAATTTCTCCCGTGAGGCCAAAAATTACAAGATACATTGAGAAACAAGAAGGTGTGACTCAAGACAAGGGAAGAAACAGCCAAAAGCGCAGAGCCCGGGCGGCCCAGACAACACACGGGCAGACGGGGCCTTGTATCCAGGGTAAGTGTGCTGATGCGTTCAGCATGCTGCTGACTCTAAGAGCTGAATGGCTACAGCAAAGAGTAAAAAAATAAAAATAAAAATCCCGCTTTTTAAGCCAAATGGAATGCCTAGGCATGAGAAACACAGTATCGGAACAAAGGATTCAAGGACGGCTTCGTAGCAAAATAGAAGCAACAGGAAAAAGGATCAATGAACTTTAAGACAAGTCAATATAAAGTAACCAAAGTGAGACTCAGAGATGAGACTTTAAAAAAACCAAGGACTCAGCCATCTGCGATCTGTGGGACGACGTTAGAACCCTAATGCACATGTCACTGCAGGCCCAAGAGCAGGAGGGGACGAGCAGCACTGAAGAGCAGCATGCCAGCGATGCCCAGGACAAACACAAAGAAAGCTGCACCTTGTGTTCCGGCCCAGTGGAGCATGTCCTAAAGGCTCATACACGGAGGGCCTGGCGCCCTCTCTCTCTCTCTCTCTGTGTCTGTCTGTCTGTGTGTCTCTCCCTCTCTCTCTCTCTCTGTCTCCCTCTCTCTCCCTCTCTCCCTCTCTCTCTCTGTGTCTTGTCTGTCTGTCTGTGTGTCTCTCCCCCTCTCTCTGTGTCTGTCTGTCTTTCCCTCTCTCTCTCTCTCTCTCTGTCTCTCTCTGTGTCTGTTTGTCTATCTCTCTTTCTCTCTCTCTCCCTCTTTCCCTCTCTCCCTCTCTCTCTGTCTCTCCCTCTCTCTCTCTGTGTCTGTCTCTCCCTCTCTCTCTCTGTATCTGTCTGTGTCTCTCCCTCTCTCTCTGTCTCCCTCTCTCTCCCTCTCTCCCTCTCTGTCTCTCTCTTCCTCTCTCTTTGTGTCTGTCTGTCTGTGTGTCTCTTCCCCTCTCTCTGTCTCTCTCTCTCCCTCTCTCTCTGTCTCTCTCCCTCTCTCTCTCTCTGTGTCTGTCTGTCTCTCCCTCTCTCTCTCTGTCTCTCTCTGTGTCTGTCTCTCTCTTTCTCTCTCCCTCTCCCTCTTTCCCTCTCTCCCTCTCTGTCTCTCTCTCTCTGTGTCTGTCTCTCCCTCTCTCTCTGTCTCTCTCTCTCTCTCTGTGTCTGTCTCTGTCTCCCTCTCTCTCTCTGTCTGTCTCTCCCTCTCTCTCTCTGTCTCTCTCTCTCTGTGTCTGTCTGTCTCTCTCCCTCTCTCTCTGTGTCTGTCTCTCCCTCTCTCTCTCTCTGTGTCTGTCTGTCTCTCTCTCCCTCTTTCCCTCTCTCCCTCTCTGTCTCT
>PVIC010023956.1:0-26419 GCA_004025085.1 Thryonomys swinderianus
TTTCTTTCTTTCTTTCTTTCTTTCTTTCTTTCTTTCTTTCTTTCTTTCTTTCCTCTCTCTTTTTTAAGCAATAACTTTACTACTTAATTAACATAATGGTATCTAACAGAAAGTGTAGAACAGGGCCAGGGATTAGCTCAGATCACACCTGCTTAACAAGCCCACAGTGTTGAGTTTGATTTACAGTAACAAAAATTTTGGAACAATTGGAAAATATGAATAGCTGAGCCCCTGTACTGTAAATGTGTTATACATTCAACTGTTGTTACTTCAGAAGTTGGAAGGATCTCTCCTGTCTATGCAAATACATTTTCAAGAGTCCATTCAAACATCAAGCTTCATAAAAGTCATCTCCCAAATGGCATAGCCTACTCTCTGACTGATAATAAAATTAAAATATTGAGACCTTCATGACTGATGAGGACTAATTAATAACAATATTTCGTGAACTTTTGGTAAATTAGTTAACTAGTTAATATTATACTAGTTCATATTTAAATGTTTAGAACCACTTTTTTAAAGAAATGCTATAATGAAGGAAGGTAATTGGCTTTACTTCTGTAGAGGGACAGAAGAAGCCAGTGATTACTTCATATTAAAAATTTAGAAACTCATACAACATATCCTTTCTAAAAATTACTCATTTATAAGTAGATAAGGTAATCAAAGTAATTTCCCATCTCTCATATTCAATTAAAAATCTGTGATTTATGAGATTATTTTCACAGTTTGAAGTAAAAATTAATTTTTAAATGCAGTTTTAAAAAATACAAACAAAGCATAAAAACCACTTGGAAATTCCAAGCTTATTTATTTCTTTATTTGCTTATTTATTTATTAGTCAAAGTGTATAGTCTGAAATATCTGTGTTAGGATAGAGAAAATGTGAGTGGTTATAATTTTGTAGCCATATTTTATTTATTATTTATTCACTGCCCATTCATGAACATAACTATGTATAGAAGTTAAATGAATAAAGGATTAAAAGTAACCTTACAACCTAAATAATTCTATACCTGAGGAAGTCACTGAAAATATTCTAGGAATTCCTCTGAAAGTTTTTGGTATGTTTGGAACAGTTTTATTAGACTAGATTGGTAATGAGAGAAAACTAGATAGAACTGTTAGATTTCCCATGAACTGAAAACTTTACACATCTCAGTTATAGATCTCTTTTATATTTCAGTATTCTTAAGCATATACCAGCTTAAATTGTTATACTATAATAGCCAAATATGCTTTCTAAGAAAGTAGCAGTTATTTTTCCAAATAATTTTACAGGAAATATCTTTGCTGAAATTGAAAGTGTCAAATACAATATCTAAATAAGCCATAAGTTCATGTAGTGAAATTCTTCTTTATTCTTACAATATAACTGAGGCTTTTGTCAAAATCACCCTATTTCTCTTGCTGTGCAGAAGCTTTTTAGTGAGATGAGATCTCATTTATAGATTCCTGCTGCTAGTTCTCGTGCCATAATATCTTTCCCTAAGCCAGTGTCAAGAGTTCTAGCTAACCTGTTTTGCAGTAGGTTTAGTGTTTCTGTTTTAATATTTAGGTTTCTAATCCACCTTGATTTTAGTTTAGGGGATGTTGAAAGAGATAGGTCTAGCTTTAGTCTTCGGCAGGTTAAAGCCCACTTATTCCAACACCATTTGTTAAAGAGGCTGTCTTTTCTTCCATTGAGGATGTCTGCCTCCTTTGTCAAAATGAGGTGGCTTAGTGTATCTGGAGTTGTTTGGATTTTCTAATCCATTCCATGAATCCCTGGTTCTGTCTCTTTTCCTGTACCATGCAGTTTATTCATAGTTGCTTTGTACTATAGTTTCATGTTGGGATCATGCTAACCCCTGCCATGTCCTTGTGGATCAGAATTGCTTTTGCTATTCTAGGTCTCTTGTGATTCCAGATTAATTTTTGGATAATTTTCTCTAGATCTGTGGAATATGCTGTTGGGATTCCAATTGGCATTGCATTGAATCTACATAGGAGTTTTGATAATTTTGGCATTTTGACAATATTGATTCTTCCTATTCAAGAAAAAGGGACGTCTTTCCATTTTCTGATATCCTCTTCAATCTCCCTTTTCAGAGTGCTGCAGATTTCAAAGTAGATATCTTTCACTTCCTTTGTTAGATTGGTTCCTAGGTATTTCATTCTTTGAGGGGGGAGGTGCTGTTGTGAAAGGAATTTTTTCCCTCTCTTTGTTTCTCAGTGGAGTCTTTTATTTGTGTATAGAAAGACTATTGATTTTGGGGTGCTGACCTTGTACCCAACTATTGTACTGAACCTGTTGATTAAGTCAAGTAGTTTTTTGGCTGAGATTTTAGGATATTCTACATAAAGTATCATGTCATTAGCAAATAGCGACCGCTTAATTTCTTCTTTTCTTTTCTTTATTCCTTTTTCTTGTCCAATTGCTGTGGCTAATATTTCCAAAACCACATTGAACAGCAGTGGTGATAGTGATAGTAGACATCCTTGTCTTGTTCCTGATCTTAGTGTGAAATGTTTCATTTTTTGACCATTTAGTATGATACTGGCTGTTGTTTTTCATAAATAGTTTTTATTTAGTTGAGATGAAGTCCATCTCTTTCAATTTTTTGCACAGTTTTGATAATGAATGGGTGTTGGATTTTGTCAAACACTTTTTCTGCATCTATTGAGATGAACAAATGGTTTTTGTCCTTAAAACTATTAATATAATGTATTATGCTTTTTGATTCATGTATGTTCAATCATCCTTGCATCCATGGGATCAATCTAACTTGGTCAGGGTGCATGATATTGTTGATGATTCTCTGTTTGTGAGTATCTTGAGGATTTTTGCATCAATGTTCATTATGGAGATTGGTCTGTAGTTCTCTTTTTGAATGGATCTTTCTCTGCTTTTGGAATCAGTGTAATGGTTGCTTCCCAGAACTACTAGCAGAGAGAAAAGACAGTCAACAATATGGGAAAAAATTTAACAGCTTTTACTCAGACAAAGGGCTACTATCTAGAAAATATAAACAGCTTAAAAAATTAGTCCCCCAAATTTAAAGACCCAAATTCAAAAATGAGTATCTGAAAATTAGCAGACACTTTTCAGAGGAAGAAGTAAAAGCAACCAAGAAGCATATGAAGAAATGCTGAACATCAGTAGACATTCAAGAGTTGCAGATAAAAGCAACACTGACATTACATCTCACGCCACAAAGAATGGTTGCTGTCTCAGAATTAATCAGAAACAAATCCTGGCAAGATTGTAGCAAGAAAGAAAGCCTTCTCCCCTGTTGGTGTGCATGTAGACTGAACCAACCACTATGGCAATCGGTGTGGAGATTCTTCAGGAAACTAGAATTACAGGTCTTATTTGCCCCTGCTAATCCCGTGCTATGTATGTACACAAAGAATTAAAAGATTCATGGCACAGCAACATATGTGCACCAATGTTCATAGTAGCTCACTTTGTGATGCCTAAATCTTGGACAAACCAAATGCCCAACAGCTGGAGACTGGATAAAAAAGATTTTTTAAAAAATAAATGGGGTATTACTCTGCCATAAAGAATTATATGTTTGAGTCATTTATTCTCAAATGGACATACCTTGAGGACATACTCATAAGTGAAATAAATAGATCACAGATGTTTAAATACTGTATTTTTCTCTGGTATGAGAAATTGAATATGTAAATGAGTTCTAGAATGTATGACAGATAATGCAAAATACAAAACATTCAAAGAGAAAGGGGGTAGGGTTAAGTTATGAAGGGAAAGAAAAATGTGATGATAAGAAAAAGGAAACAAAGCTTATGTATATGTATATGAGGGTGGTGAATACGTAGGGTGGGCAGGAGAATGAGAAAAATGAGAATTAAGTCATGTTATATACTGGTACAAAATCTCAATAATGAGTATGAATATGATGTGTGTATAAAATATACCAGTAAAATCAATTTAAAAAGTCACCCTACTTCAGACACAAAGATTAAAACACTGAGTAATTTGATTTCAAAACTCACAGGAGTTAAAAATCTGAAAGAAGGAAGATAGTGCACATACAGAAAGCATAGCAGAGGTCATGCTGGACCTTCTGGGAACAGAACCAGAGCCCTGTGGCTGTGACACCACACAGGCACAGTCAAGTCTTCTATCCTGTGTGAACCCTGAAAGCATCTCAGGGATTCAATGTGCACAGAGCAAATTGAAATTCCCATTGTGCAAACATAAGATAACAGTGTTTAAATTATGCCCTATGCACTCTGGTAAAGAATCCAACCATTGTATAATATATTTCACAATATTTTCATAGAAAACAAAGAAGTACATCATTGGTTTAATTAGTATAATTAATATAAATAAGAAGACCTGAATTTTGCTATAGTTCTGGTTTCTTATGCACTCTACAACTCTAGGCAAATTATTTAACCTCTCTGAATTTCACTTTCTGCACATAAAAATTGGAGATAGCTGCAGATAAAACCATTATCTCCCTTCTAGTCTTTAGGGAAAGATAAAGTGATATTTTATAATGTGTTCTGTATACATGTTGGCATATAACAAACAATTAGTATTAACTCTTGTCATAAGAATAAATCTTCAGTTATACAGGAAAATCAGCTATGGGGGAAAGAATTTTTCTAAGAAGTTACTGAAATCCAGGGACTCAAAAGCTTACAATACATCAAATAAAATGATAAATGAAGTAAAATTTAATTAAACTGCACACAGTTTATCTTATACAATAGTTCTGTACTCTGAGACATATTTAGAACTTTAATGAACCATGATTGGATAGTATTTCAGAATCAAAAAACTTTACTTGTTTTAGTAATTGGTTTTGATGGTCCATCTAACATGGTTCAGGACTGTTTCTTTTAAAATAAGGCACGTCATACCATTGTGAATTCTTTGCAAATTCAAGTTACTTTGCTGTGTCAGTATTCTTTACCCTGTAGAAAACCAGTTATAGTCAATACTAGATAATTTGCTTCTTTACAAATGTCATTTAATTTGAAGTTTAAACATAGTTAGCAAGACTCAATTGTAGTTAAAACGCTTTTGTGTATTTAATTGTATAACACTATAAGTCTACAAGTGAAGTAGAGGAAAGTTCTATGGCACTGTGTATATAGTATGTATTGGCAGAAAGGCAGAGAGGTTTGTAATGAATCATAAGGTAGAGACAGAGAGAGGTAGACACAAGGCACAAACATATCACACAAGGAACGGGAGTCAAAATGGTCAAGAAAAATCAGTGCAGACCTAGTACTCAGAAGTTCATCAGAATGTTGAATATTTTTTCAAATATATAAGTGGTAAATGTCCTGTGTGTGCATTCAGATTTTCAATACTTTAAAGTAGTATTTCATGGTGTTTTTAATTTTTAAAAATCTTTATTGGTACTTTGTATATACACATCTAGAATATATGATGGGTATTGTGAAATAGAAATAGTGTTTTTATTTTTATCTTTTTATTTCAGAGATGTTCTTATTTTCAGTACACTGTAGTTACTAATATTAAATCACTTTTAAAATGAATTGCTTCAAAGTTCTATTAAGAAAAAGGAAGAACCGCTCTCCTAGCAATTTGAAAATTTGACTAAGTTTTGGTGGTAGCTCATTTAGATACTGAGTATTATATCCCTAGGGATCACATCTAGTCTCTGTTTCCTCACATTAATTAATTTATTTACTGGCTCTTTATTGAGTAAATATTAAATGAAAGTAAGAATTTATATGTCATTACACATCGAATACATAAATTGGTATTCAGTATGTTAAGAAACATTTGTAAGTCATTATAGAGGTATTAATGCTGGAATTTGGAGTAAAATTGATTGAGTGTTCTGTACCCATTCAGGAGCAACTTGTGAATTTCTTTTTCATGTCCATTCAGTTAGTGCAAGGATGAATGATTCATAGCTTTACTTTTGATTCAAGAGTCTCAGTATTATTGTTTTTATTTATTTGAACATTTTGGGAAGATTTACTCTAATAATTCAGAGTAAAGTATTCCAGAACACGATGGCTATTATTTTGAGTAGTTTATTTTTAATGTCTCATGTCCGAGAATGACTAACTCTTGTTTAAGCTGGAACAGTCAAGTGACTTAAACTTCCAAAAATTTATTTAGCAAATTTCACATTTGCTTTCTGTGGTGTAGTTTCCTGCACAAAATACATACATGTTAGGGTTGTAAGTACAGGGAATTTACAAGGTTAATTATAGTGAATTCTTCCGAACACAGTCATTTTGCTGCTAGTTCAATATTATGTTTGGCATATGTGATAACATTACAAAGTGGGTTTGCTATAGCTTTAACTTCAGTGTACTTATTAGCAATGACTGCAGTTGTAATTACATAGTCCCCAGATAAAAAGCCTACCAAGAGCCATTAAATAATAATAATAAAGAAATTTCTTCTAAAAAGTTCCTTTGTTGTTCAATATTACTAGACAGAGTGTGTACTTGGCAATGTAGACTTAAATGGTGCAAAAAATTAGAAAAGAAAGTAGAATATGAAAATGAAAATTTGAATGAGATATAGGTGTGATTAAAAAAGTAGAAAACAAAGACACAGCCTTAATAAACAGAGTTTTCCTACCAACTAATTTTGCGACACAGGTCACTCTTATTCAACATGTAAGACTAAAAGCATGGAGACACATGATAATAATTTTATATTTAAGTAGCAATTCTATACATGCAACTATTGGGCACTTTATTATATGGCATAACTGACAAATGGTATGTGTGATCATGAGTTTTGGATTATGGATTATGAAGGATGTAACACTTGTGAAGAGTGTTCTGTATTTTCAAAGTAAAATCTAATGGATTGTAATAAACAGCATACACAAAATATGTAAATATCATGTAAATGGAATTGTATGCTTGTTACCTATAATCTAGAACATGCATATTTTTGAAATGAGAAGTTCCCCAGACAGCAGGAGTTTTCAAATGATTGTATGTATAAACTAGAGATTCACATAAATTTTTGAAGGCAACATTTCAACATTTATAATTTAAGGACATTAACTTTATATCCTCTATTTTGATTTGTGGTAAAGTTGACTTAAAATAAAATTTGGGCCTAGGATTTAGTTCAGTGGTTCTGGTTGTCTGCCTGGCAAACTCAAGGTCCTGAGATCAATCCCTAGTACCACATATCACTATGCTAGTTATGATGGCTCATGCCTGTAATCCCAGCACTTAGGAGGCAGAGGCAGAGGCAGAGGCAGGAGGATTGCTGTGACGTCGAGGCTCACCTGGGCTGTGTGGTGAGCTCCGGGCCAGCCTGCACTACAAAGCAAGACTCTGTCTCAAAAAAAAAAGATATTTTTCATGCTCTGCTCTGTTACTATCCTTGCTCTCCTTCTCTGTTCAGAAATAATTCCTTTCTTTCTTAACTGAAGAAAAACATTTTCCCCTGACTTCTGAAATTTATTACGTTTTTTTCCATAGAATACTCAAAAGATAATTTAAAAGTAAATATTACAAATGTGAATGGATATCATATTGACTTTCATTCAAATTGATGAGACCAATAAAATTCCCATTTGATAATGTGGTAAAATATCTCATTAGTGATAAATTACTCAAATTTAAAATACATTCAGAGAGAAATGGTGAAAGAGTTTTTCTTCTTATGTTTAAGTGTCATGTTTTGAGGATCCTATCCTGGGACCCAGCAAGACCACAGCTTAGTTGGATTTTTTTTTTTTTTTTTTTTTTTTGAGACAGGGTCTCACTTTGTAGTTCAGGCTGGCCCTGAGCTTACCGTATAGCCCAAGCAAACCTTGAACTCAGCAGTCCTCCTGTCTCTGCCTCCTGAGTGCTGGGATTACAGGCGTGAGCCACCACGCCCGGCACTGTGGTATGTGGTATTGATTGCTGATGGGTATGAGTCTCCACGCCCACCATTGTATGTGGTTACTGGGATCGAACTCAGGACCTTGCACTTGTGAGGCAGGCGCCGGAACCACTGCGCTAAATCTCCGGCCCAGTTTAGTTGGATTTTAGAGACTAAATGATACCCATCTACTTCACTTATTAATTTTCTTTAATACGTTGAATTCAAATGTACATCTATACACACATAAAAATATGGCATTTAGGCAAAGAAGATTTTCTTTTCTGGCCAGGTTGATACAGTGGGAAAAGTTTTGTTACTGGGAAAATCCCAAGGCTGGCCTAGTAGGTAGAGAAGCATATCCTCTGAACGGTGTGTAAAAGATCATGAACAGGGCAGAGTAGCACAAGGCATTGAAAGACAAGTACTTGATGAAAATAAAAAGATATCAAATACATTAAATATTATTAGAAGGAAGAACGGCATGCTTTCTATGGGTGTCATATAAAATATATTTTTGGCAATATTTTTATCTTTTAAGCTAATAGGAAAATTAAGTACTACTTGGGAAAGATGTGTGTAATAATTCTATTTAAACATTAAAAATTGTGATTTTATGAGATTAAATAATAGAAGACAATTAATATTAAAGCACATCATATAAGAGGAATCCTCAAACTGAAAAATACTCAAACATGTAAGGATTTGAAGTGTTTTTATTAGTTCTAAGCACAGTCTCAAAATGAATATAATTTTCTAAAACCAGTACTTCTCTGTAGAAAAGATTTTGCCAAAGATACATTTTGTCTGTCATTTCCTTATATTATTGTTAGTAACAAAAGTGGACAGACAGAATGTCCTTTCTTGAATAATGTTCATCAGTTCTCTTTTATTTGTTTATGCAACTTCAATATTAATAAAGTTGATTTTCAGAGTATAGTAAAATAAACCCACATTTTATATAAAATCATAATCAATTTGAAATTTTCAGAAAATCTACTAATATATCCCAAATTATAAGCATACAAATATTTTAGGTCTAAACATTATATTAGGTAGAGAACATATAGTTCTTTGATAAAATAGTCACTTAATGCACATAAACTGCACATTTGCTTCCTAGTATCACACACGCAGCAAGATACAGTATTTACCTTATACAAATATAATTGACACCTAGTATCACAAAATAATTAGAATATAAGAACAGAATAATTTTTGTCCTGAATATTTGTCGTGTACAGTTTCTTAGCTTATATCTGAAGATTAACTATTAAAAACAGAAAAAGGTTGAAATGATAAAATGCTAAAGCTTTTTTAGTGTAATAGATATAATGATAGCACTTTCAAACTTTCTGCATGCTTCCCAAAGATCTACATTGTCTCCCCACTTTTCTGTCTTTGGCATTGAACTAGCATGTGTAAATGAGGTTGTCTGCTCTTTTGCCCAATTGCTAAGGCATGAACAGCAGGCTTTGGCTTTGGTACTGAGGCCATTCATAAGATCAAAGCTTTTAAAAATGTTTTCAGTGTTATTGACATGACTTTCTGCTCCTACCTCCCCTGCTGCGGCAGACCCTAAGAACTTCACATGGGCTGTTGTTTTTTCTCATGTGCTGAATTGCTGTCGGTTTGAAGATCGTTAGAGAGAAGTGAATGTTATAGAGCTTCCTCAATTAGATTTCACTCCAAGTCTTGTGCAATTTCTAACTGTAGATCAGAGTGTGCTACTACTACCTTTCTCTGAGGGAAAATGCAAGATATAACTGAGATAATTGAAAGCAGTTTGGAATTTAGGTGAGAAAGGCAAGAAGTTAACTAGGGAAATTATTTCATTGACTTTCATTTATATTTTCTTTTTTCTCTAGCTTTTAGCCCTTTATTGAGTTTATTAGTACATTTCATGATTTCATTCATCGATGAGAATTAATACCTGTACATGATATATCTTGATTTTCATGTTTCTCATTCCCCTTCTCTCCCTTCAACCTCTCAACCCCATATATACATAAGCTTTGTTTCTGGGGGTTTTGTTTATTGCTTTTACCATCAATTTTTTTGTTTTTCTTCTTTGCTTCCCCCTTCTCCCACTTCCTTTTTTCCTTTGAGCATTTGTTACTTGCACCTACTTAAGATTCAAAGAGATTGATAATTATTTGTTTGTAGATCATTACTTTGATTTTGTCACTAACATTTAAAGGAGATATATCAACTTTGAAACAATATATTTATTAGATGCCTTCCTTTTTGTCTACACTACTGAAATCAAACAATACACTGTAAAAAAAGTGTAAAATTCCATTACAATCTTCTTCTGAAATTCATTTTCATTTAATATTATAGCTGATTCACATTTTTGAGATGGCATTTCTCTGCTCTATAGAGAGATTGTCTCGTGGACACAGGCTTAAAAGAGTAATTCTCAGGCCCGGTATTCTTTAGAAGGTGCCTATTTATTCATTGAACTATAGAGTTAGTTATTCATGTTGCGTAGCTTGGATCCTAAGATGATGAATTATTTATGAATTAAAAGACACAAACAAAAAAAGTTGATAGTTGTGCTAGGGTTTCAAAATCCCATTGCTTTTTAAATTTTTTTTTAAAAATAAAATTTTATTTTCAGTTTTTTTAAAAAAATTCTCTTTTAGTACATGTTTGCAATATATAATCACTTAGTTTTGAACAAAATGTTCATGTGGGGAAACACTGGCATGTGACACTTCTGTATAATGTTGATTTAGGATTTTCAAAACAATCCAATAGATGAGTTTAAGTTCAGTTTATTTTCTTGTACAAACAAAATTTACTTTTCTCCAAGGTTACACATTTATCACTGTCTTCTCAGGAAATTAAGGCCTATATGAAATGTTTATAAACCAAACAAATTATAATAATACAATTAGGTGATTGGCTTTTTCTATTCTGTTATCCTTTGTGTAACCATAAAAAGTGGTATTTTGAGGTGAACTAAAAAGAGTCAGTTTGAAGGTAAGCACTGGAAAGAAAGGGTCACATCTGAGTGGTAAATCTCTATGATTAGTTTTGAATCTTTTACTTCTCAAGTAAACTGAAGGCAAATGGAACAATGTAAGAATTTAACAGTGGTATCTCAGTTCATGAACTTAACTCTTTTCATGTCTCTGGTCACATACCAAATTGGATGAGAATTGAATCAAATTTCCCCATAAGGTCACCATGGAATCTAAACATTGAATTTGATTTGGTTTTCATCCAACTTGGTTATGAACCGAAGCACCAGTGTAATGTCATTAAAAAAATTATTGCCATCTTTAAATGTTGTTAACTGAAACAAAAGTTTAATTTTATAGTATGCTATGTAGGCAGGAATAAAATAATAAAATTACATTAATGAGATAATTATATAAAATATTAATATCAACAGAAAAGAGAATTTGATTTGTACTAGGGGTTAGATTGAGTTTTTATGATATTAATGTTCCATGAAACAGCACTTCTCATGTATTTTAAGCAATAGAACCTTGTAAAACCCTATAAAAGCATATAAAAAGTAATTTAAACTATATAACAGTGTTACCACAATTTAATCTATGTAAATGTGCTTTTGATCATTTTCAATTAACTTTATTACTAGATTAGTAATTTTTGTGGGTTGTAATTTGAACCCACATGAATCAATAAATCTTGCCATTTCCTTCCTTGGTAATAGGGATGATTAATTATATCTAGAGGTAAATTATGACAGGAACTTGAATTAGAAGATTTCAACCAGAATATAGTATGTAAATAGGTTTGGGGTGGATTATATTCCTGGTAAACATTTTTCTAATATTCATCAATGGCTTTTCTGAATTAAAATGTTTAAGAAATATGTATTCTCTGTTTGAACATATTTGATATATGAGAAACAAAACACATGACTTCTAATTGCAGTATGAGACTTTGAATCTATAATCAAATATATCTGACATATGTATATTTACCCTTGCATCAACAATTGCTATCTCAATTTCATGCTTTCATAATGATTTCTGATATCTAAAAAGACAAATTTTTCATTCCTGTTATTGACATCACTGGGAACTCTTCCTTATCACTTCATACTTATTTAGGGACTATATTTTCAAGTTCCATGAAAATTCCCCTTGAGATATTTACTGGAATTTTTAAAAATTAGGTAACTTTTAAGAATCTTTTACATATCATTCTTGTCTATGAGCATGGTATATAGGTTCCATTTATTAAAGTTTTATTATATTTTATATGTTTCTAGTTCATTTTTCTTCTAAAGGCCTATTTCAAATCTTAACACTAATTTTACACTAAACACTAAAAACCCTAACTCACTTATATTAAAATATATTTTATCAAAATACATTGCAGAAAGTGAAAAGTTACAAATATAAAAATTATTCTCAACATATACAACAGAAAACATGTATATTGGTAATATATAAAGAGCTTGAGTATTAATAGACAATTTAAAGTGAGTAAAGGCTATAAACCGATTTCAGAAAATAAATATATATATTCAATAGATATAGAAGCAAATATTTAGTATCATTAATACAAGTGAATACAAAGAAAGAAAGCAATAAATCGCTGTTTCAACTCTTCACGTGTGAATGCACCTCTAGTTTGTAAAGCTGAACACATTTGTGAGACAGTGTAGTTTTATATCTTATAGTCAAAATTTCATGTGACTTATGAGAAGTCAAACGGAAACATTCTTCAGTTATTATCTAGAATAAAATAGACCATTCTCTTCGTAAATATGACTAACAATTTGTGTTTACATAAAGCACAGTTCAAACTATGAAACATGGGAAAATACAAATATCATTACAAAGAGAGTAGATAAAGATGGACATAGACATGCTGGTAATACCCACATTGGGAATTTGAGGATTGCAGTTCATAGTTAGCCTAGGTAATTTAGCAAGACTCTGTCTCAACCCCCCCCCAAAAAAAAGCTGGGAATGTAGCTCAGTGGTAAGACATTTGGCTGAAGATTCAATGTCCAGCCCTGAGGTAAAATAAAAGCAAAGAAGAGAGAGAAAACATTTAAGGTGAAAAGGAAAAAATGGAAAAAAGCTTATGGATATAGAAGCTGAGGGGTGGTAGGGAGGCCAGGAGAATGGGAAAATATGAAATCAAGATAAATCATGCATAAGTACAAATTCTCAATGATGAATGTGCTCATAATGTATACCTAAATTGCACCAATAAACTCAAAAAAGAATAAATGAATCTATTATAATAAATTCACATATACAAGACCTTAAAACATCAAAGTTAATGAAAATAAAGACATAAGAACTGTTTATTAATCTTAGCAATATGTACTAGCCAAAAAGTAAATCCTCCTAGTCAGAACTGTTACTATATTTGTGTTTTATCAGCTCAGTTTGTAATAGTTAAATCTTGGAAAAAAAAAAAAAAGCAAATGCCCAGCAACTGATGACTGGATAAAGAAGATCTTTTAAAATATATGAATATTATTTGGCCATAAAGAATGGTAAGTGTGAGTCATTTATACTCAGTGGAAGTGCCTTGAGGAAATACTCCTAAGTGAAATAAGTAGGTCACAGATGTATAAATACTGTATCTTTTCTCTGGTTTGAGAAACTGAAGATATAAATGAATTCAAAAATGTAGGATAGATATTGTGACAGAAAATAGTCAATGGGATACATGGTGTGGGGATAGGTAAAGGAGTGAAAGAAAACAGGAGATGGTAAAGAAAACAGACAAAGTTTTTGTATGTAGGAACAGGGGTTGTAGGGTGGAGAGGGGAATGAGAAAATGAGCATTAATTCATGACATATACTGGTACAAATTCTCAGTGTCAATTGTGATCATGATGTGTATATAAAACGTACCAACAAAAGCAATTTTAAAAGGAGGGAGCTTACCCTGTCTCAAAAGCAAAAAAAAAAAAAAAAAAAAGAGGGAGCTTTTCAAAAAAGAGACTAACATATTTTTAAAACTTAAAAGTGAGATCATAGCAACAAAACAGTTTAACATATCAATCATCTTAGGCGGAGGGAGATAGGAAAAGAATGAAGTAAATAATCTGGTTAGATGTTTGTAAGTATTACAATGAATTTCTTTATGTTCATTACAATTTCAGGGGAATGAATTTGCATATACTTATAACTGTATTACAATTTGACAAAAAACAAGTTAGTAAAAATACACAAAATATGTGAATAGATATTATGATGGTCATATCTGAACAAATTAAAATGTCTTCACAAAAAATATTGTTGTGATTAATTCTAGAAGGCCAGTTCCAATTAAAAGATGTTCATAATTGTCACAAAATCTTGTTTCTGTTAATATTTTTTTTTCCCTTTGCATTTTTCTCTATGATCCCAATAGACTTGCATGAACATTTAGTCAATGGCAGGTTGTTATTTTTTCCCTAGGAGCATGCTTGACCTGTTACGGTAAATCATGATCAATTTTTTAGTTTGAAAAGTTAGGTTAGAATTCATTTACTATAAAATATTTAATGTTTTTATGAAATCTGTGAGAGGAACAGATTAATTGAATTTCATATAGTAGCATCAAGAATAAAGACAATATTTTACTCACTGACACAGTGAAGGGATCTAGAATGGCAAAATTCAGTGCATTGATTAGTCACTGTTTCACTATTCAGTAATATGTTGAGTATCTTCTTGGATGCAAAGAAGAAAGTGGACTTTTAAAGGGAAAAAGGCTGCACAACATGGGAACAGAAATAATCAATGGTTGCTCTCAGCTGATAATTGGCTCAATAGCCCTCCCCTAAGAATCAATGGCAAATTTGCAAAAGAACCTCAGTCCATTCCATAGAAGATTGGAAAACTTAAGGAAAAGTTTTATTACGTTAATAGTTCAAATCTTACTATTTTATGGAAGCCTAGTTTTGAGAGTGATAACTATAGGTTTCTTTTTTCTAAAGATTTTGTCATTGCATTATGTGTCTTCTACCTTTGATTAGAAGTAAGATTAAGTCCATCCTGAAATCTATTTATTTTTGTTTTATTTTAACTACAGATCTAAGGTAAGAAATGTTCTCTTGAATTTAATTCTGAGTTTTGACATTTTTCATTTTATTTTTTAAATATGTTCTGGTTAAATATGTATGGTTTTGATTTGTAGCCTCTTATTTGTAATCAGCTTGGATTTTCAGACACAGCACTGCCCAGGGAAGTTTGTAAAATGGTAATTTACATTAGTCATCTTTCTTTACTCACTGTGCAAAATGCATCTCTAAAAGAAGTTTACATTATTTCTATAACCTTAAATACCAGATACATGCAAATATTTAAAATTAAAGAATTTCATGGGTATTTATTAAAATTTATGACAAAATTTGTATGGAAAAGATAACTTTCTAAGGGAATTGTTGGTAGCTATAAATCTACCCTGTTTTACCTTCTGAAACAGCTTTTATGTTCTGTCTCTAATAGCTAGTTGCACTTTAGGTTTAAAAATCATATGCAGCATGTTAAGAATTTATCTTCAATTTGGGCATGTATTTTTTGATGAAGGATACAGTGTAAAAGATTCCACAGTATGAAGAAGCAATTAAATATCTTCAGTGTTAGGTCTTTCCAGATCTACATCTGCTAGCTCTGTAACCATGCACACTAAACTACAAAATACAAAATCAGTTCTCACCAGAGACCACTGTACTGCCCAATGTACAATGGTTTTCATTTTTTTATTGCCTTTTGTTCCTGGGGTAAATTCAAATAAATGTATTGAACATAAAGGAATGTAGATGAATATTTTACAAGTACATTGCTTCCCTTTCAAAACAGCAATTTCTAATTTAGATGATTCTTTGTTCCAAACCATTCTCTTTTTTTCATAGGACATTGCTTGAAGGAAATAGATTAGCCAAGCAAATTAAATAAAAATAATAATAACAAAAGTAGTGACAAATCTTATAACCTAGAAATATTATATAGTTAGGACTGACAATGCCAATTTTAATACAAAGCATATACATAACATATATTTTAACAATAAATGTAATGTTAGGTTCAAATAACTAATGCAAACACAATAGGAGTGTTTAAATCAACTAACTTCTCTCAAAATCTATAACATGGGTTTCTAGACTGAAATGCACCACTGACATTTATCACGATACCTTCTTTCTTCTGTGACCTTTTGAAAGCAGTATAATTCATCAAGGAAATATTTTTTCAATACTCTCTACACAGGAAAATTTGCCTTTTTTCTGATCTTCAAAGTGACAGATTGCATAGGTTGAGCCTCTGTGACTTGAACCACAGACAGTTTCATGTTTCAATGTGCTTTTCTGTCTCTCTGGCTGACTTGATTTATAATAGTTGAGGTAGTGCAAAATTAAAAATTAATTAATTTGAGTGAACTGGTAATAAAGGGAATGGAGGGGTTATATTGAGATGCTAATAGGTCTGTTCCAAGCCTATTCTGGCCACCTGATCCTCCGAATGCTCAACAGCTGTGCTAGGAAGACTGACAACCGAGCACATTCAAGGAGAAGGGTCAAGAGTTTGTCATCTAACCCCAGTGGGGCCGAAGAGGGGCTGCTCGTCTCAACATTCTACTCTGGGATGAAAGCGGATCAGATGGTTGAAATAACATATTTGTTCAGCACTGGGAGATAGATTTGTGTAGAGTTAGTGATAGGTTTCACAATGTGAATTTTGAACTTTTGTGCAAAAACACTTATTGAACAGAATTCTGGAATGCTTTCAGTAGTTGTGATGCTTGCTTCATGGAATATTTTATTGGGAGAATGTATAATTAATGTAATTAAGACTTGCAGAAAAACAAAATGACTGCTGTTTTGAAATATACATGCATACATACATACATACATATATATGTTTAAAAGTGAAATCTAGTAGCTAAATATATAAACTATCCAATTTGTGATGTTCCCAGTACAGGATATTTTTGTATCTACTATAAAAAATGAAACACATTTTACTGTTTATCCACATAGAACAGTCTTATTATGAGATTTTTAAAAAATTCAGAATAATGGAAGAAAATAAAAGCATGAACATTCCAACTAGCTATGAAAATTCTTTGTATTTATATTTATTTGGATAGTAGAAAAATAATAAACATTATCTTAATGGGAACTATTATCAAGAAAAATCGACTCTGTTATAAACACTGAATTTATAAAGTTGACTAACAAGACAGTGGATTTCAAGGTTATGAAGCAATTTCTGAGAAGCGGAACTTTAAGGTGTCACTCTGAGAAATCTCTGAAATAACACATTGCTTTCAGAAAATTAAATGCAGTCATATAATGCCAAAATTTTGTATATGTTTCTTTTACATAAATAATTCATTTGACTTTAATATATTTTAGTTATTTTCTTGAAGAGGAAATACACTGTGTAGCTGCCTAGATATAATATTGCTAGTTTGTTAATCTGAAACAATATAATTCAATTTGGGTCATAAACAAGTGTGAATTTTAAAAACTCACTGGACAACAATGTAGATGTTAAGCTTTCTGTTATTTTTTCTTCCTGTTTTTCCTCAGGCAGAATATAGAAACATGATTAGCTATTTCACTTCAGAGCCCAATTGATTTCATAACTCTAGTGGGAATTTTGATACCACATAATTTACCAATTAGAAAATCAGCCAATCCTTGTTGACAACTTATGGCTAATTGTTAGTTAATTGAAAAATTGATGGTCATTTACCACTGACTCATGCAGTCAATTAAAATTTACTGTAGCGATGGTGACTTTTTAAATTATTTAAGTTTATTAGTATATTTCAGATAAATATAATGATCACATTCATCCCAGGGAATTTGTACCTGTGCATGATATATCTTGATTCTTCTTGTTTCCCATTTCATCCTCTTTTCCTCTACTTACAAAAGGTTCATTTCCATTTTTCCTAAATTTCTCCCTTTTAAAATTTTTCTCTCGTTTCTTTTCTCTTTCTCCCTCCCTATTTCCCCTTCCCATTTTAACATTTTCTACCATTTCACAATATCAATTGTAAATTTTGGTCCTTATTTACACTTTTGGTTTCTCACATCAGAGAAACAATCAATATTTACACGTGTTCAATTTAATACTTAGTCTCAAGGTGCATCAATTTACATAGAAATGTATCAAGTTTATCCTTTTCAATCGCTGAGTAGTACTCCATGATAGTTTAAAAAGACACACACTTTTGTTGTTGTTGTTGTTGTTGTTGTTGTTTTTTGAGACAGAGTCTCGCTTTGTAGTTCAGGCTGGCTCTGAGCTCACTATGTAGTCCAGGCAAGCCTCGAACTCAGGAATCCTCCTGTCTCTGCCTCCCAAGTGCTGGGATTACAGGTGTGAGCCACTACACCCGGCTGACACACACATTTTTTTAATCCATTCATCTGCAGATGGGTATTTGGGTTGTTTCCAAGATAGAGATATTACAAACTTTGCTGTGTACACATGGGTGTGCATACATTGCTGCAATATGATACTTTTAATTCTTTTAGAAAGATACCAAGAAGGGGAATAACTAGTTCAAATGGAATGTCTACTTTTACTTTTTGAAGAATCTCCACACTGATCTCCACAGTGGTTGACACATTCTACATTTCCATTAACAGGGAGAAAGTTTTCTTTTTCCCCACGGTTCCACCAGTATTTGTTATTATTTACTGATAATAGCCATTCTTTTTGGAGATGGAATCTCAGCACTGTTTTAATTTGTAACTCTCAAATAAATCACTGATATTGAACATTTTTTTTCATTTATTTTGCCAGCTGTTACTCAGACAAAAGTGTAATATCTAGAATATATGAAGAACACATAGCTTCATACTCCCCAAATTTAAATACCCTATCCAAAAATGAGTATCTGACATTAAAATACAATTCTCAGAAGAAATACAAACTGCACATAAATATGTGAAAAAAGGTTCAACACAAAGAGTAATGAATTTGTGGCTATTAGCAATCCTGAAATAATTACCTTTATCACATTTACCAACAACACCAACTAATATCTGTTTTATTTCTACTTATATTGACACTCCTATCAATAGCTAGCACTTATCAGGTACTTTGTCCTAGCCATTATTTCACTGTGTGTATGTGTGTGCAAAGTATACATTTAAATATCAAAACAAACTTTTTCCTAAATACTGTTACTTTCTCCTTTTGAAAATGAAACCTGGATGGTTCGTATGTCAATTTTTATGAACACTTTTTTCATATGATTTTAAAAGCATACAGTACATCTTCCTTTTTTCCTTTGTTTACATAGTTTAATATGCTTTAGAAAAATACTAAATCTATAAAACAATATATTTTCTTATGAGGTTTAATTTTTCTCCATAAATCCATGTAAAATAAAATATATATCAAGGAACAAGCTGTATATTTCCTGTAATGAATGAATCATTGGACTTTTTCTCCTGGGAAATAAACTAATTCAACCAGAATTATCAATATCAAGTCTTAGTCTAATATTGATGGAACAGCAAATAAAATTATACTTCTCTGCTACAGAAAACAAGATTAAATTGCCCTATAGTGCAATGAAACTCTAAGTTTAATTCTAGGTTGATTTTTCAAAGTTGCTTTCAAATCAATGAGGATATGAAAGGAAATGCACAGTTGGCAGAGCCGGTAATCCAACTCAAGTTTGAAAAAAATAAGGCCTTTATCTAATTGCTACAAATGTTGCACTATGAGTTGAAGGCTGTTAAAGAAATTTCAATTTTAGAATGATCATTCTATGTAGAAAAATATTCCTGCTACATGCTAAAAATACATAGTGTATGTCTGTTAATAATAGGAATGCAGCTGGGTATGGTGGCTCACGCCTGTAAACCCAGCATTTGGGAGGCAGAGGCAGGAGGATTGCTGAGTTCGAGGCTTGCCTGGGCTACATAGTGAGCTCAGGGCCAGACTGAACTACAAAGAGAGACCCTGTCTCAAAAAATGATTTTTTGAGATGTATACTGATGTTACTGTTTGAAATAATACATGAATTGCTATACATTCAGTTTGAAAATAATATCTATTCGTGCATTGTCATATAATGCTTTAAAATTTATTTTATAATTTATATTTTCTACAGTTAATGTATTTCAGTGGGAAAGAGTTCTATTTGGATTGAAGTTTGGCAAAAGTCTTCATTTTCATTTCAGTTATTCTACCATCTGTTTTTTTATGAACACTTGGTTGGGTCAAAATATTTCCAGTCAAAGAAAAGACAGTTCCATTTTGATGTTTTATTCTATACTACCTCTAATGATGCTTATAATTCATAAATACATTGGTGTCATTTGTTTCTTAGGAACTTGTTATTGTTACATTTTCAAATATTAAAATACTGGCATCTCATATCATTTTACATTTTTGAAATGTTAATTTTATTTTACATTATTGATACCTGAGCTTTAGTTCTGAAAAAGTTTTAGGCAGAAATTACTCTATGACAAAAGATTCTACCCAATATCTAATAGCTATTTAATCCAATAGTCTAGTACCTATCCAGAAATGCCTATTTTGAAAAAATCTAAAGAAAATTAGTTTACATTTCATATGTTTTATTTTTTATAAATTTAAACTTTAGTTAGACAAACTGTAGTACATGGCAATACCTTAAAATATAAAAGTGTGATTTTAAAAGGTAAGCGTCAATAGTATTACATTGGCCACATATTTTGTATTTTCAACATTACTGAAATGCTATAGTTTAAGGAATATGGGAGTTTTTGTTAGCATTTGTATTCTAACGATTAGTTCATGAAATAATTTTATATTTAAATATATTTTATATTTTTAAATGTATGTTTAAAAAAGTAATGGTTATCTTCATAAATACTAATGATATTTTCATAAATACTAATATATGAAAGGAAGCAGTGTAGAAAATACAGAGGAGCTTTTCAAAATACTTTTATTTTGTTTCTTGTTTGAAATATTCTTTCAGTCATTGTGGTGTCATTGATATGTGGATTAATGCGGGTTATCATATGAATAACGTTTTTCTTGTGGGTAAGGATTTTATTTATTTAATTATTATCTTTAGTTGATTTGATTGGTAAATTTCATATATATGTTGTGGTCATAATCAATATTGAGAGTTTTTATCAGAACATGACTAGACTTCTCATTTTTACCCAATATCCTGCTCCCTTTAACTCTCCTAAACCCTATATACATAACCTTTGTTTCCTTTTTATTAATCATCAATTTTTTTCTTTCCCTTCTGTACTTACCCTTACACCTTTAATTTTACAGTAAAATAATCCATACCTATCTTTAGAGGTCCCATTTGACCCTGGTATTCCCCTGCTAGGGATATACATGATGAATTAAATGATTCATACCACAGTGACATATGTGGACCCATGTTTATACCAGCTGAGTTTGTGATAGCTAAATATGGGAAAAAACCTAAATGTCCATCAACTGGAGATTGGATTAAAGATGTGGTTTTTCTATAAAATGGAGTATTACTTTGCCTTAAAGAATGATATTTGAGTCATTATACTCAAATGGACATACCTTCAGGACATACTTATTAGTAAAATAAGTAGACCACAGTTGTGTAAATAGCATATCTTTTCTCTAGTATGGGAAAATGAAGATGTAAATGAGTTCAATAATGTATGATGGATATTGTGAAATAGAAAATCTTAAAAGGGATATATACATGGGTAATTAGGGTTAAGAAAAATGTGATGATAATAAAAAAGAGGGAGCCAGGCATGGTGGCTCACGCCTGTAATCCCAGCACTCAGGAGGCAGAGACAGCAGGATTACTGAGTTTGAGGCTTTCCTGGGCTACATAGTGAGCTCAGAGCCAGCCTGAACTACAAAGTGAGACCCTGCCTCACACACACAAAAAAAGGGAAACAAAGCTTATGTATATAGGGGGTGGGAGGATGTAGGGTGGGTAGGGGGAGTGGGAAAAAATCTGAAATAAATTGTGTCATGTACTGGTACAAATTCTCAATATTGAATGTGATCGTGATGTCCATATACAATGTACCAATAAAGATTTTTTAAAAAGCTACAAAATTGAGTTTTTGGAGGTCTAAACTACTTAGTTCTTTTCAAATTCTGTCTATTATGTTAAGCATAATATGAAAGTTACAGTTTTTCTTATATTCAAAATTCAATTGAACATATTGTTTTGGACAAAATTCAGTTGCAGTTAACAATTCAGATGAACAGTTATGCTCCCTTTCCTCAGTAGCATGTGGGTCATTTTGAATTATTAAAGAACATTACAGAAAGGGTAGATCTGCCTGGCCATTCTTAAAGTAACAACAAAACAATGAAATACCAAACCAAATGCCCATTTCTATAATGGCCACAATTCTCATTCACATCATTGTTCGTACAAGACAATGATGCGTTGGTGATTTTTTTGAAAATTAAATATTTCAAATAATTTACATCCTTAATATAGATTATTTTACAATTTCTGGATATGTAGAAGAATATTTTCTGAAGAACAATTAAGGAAACAAGAGTAAGAGTCAGATTCATAATAGACCTTTATTTTTCTGTTAATGAATTTCCAGTGTCATTTGTATTACACTTAATCTTATGTTATTTTCACATCTATATGTCAGTCAAGATTTGTGAAACCACTTCATATGTCTTGAGATATTTTGTGTTATAAGTATGAATAATACGCATCGCTGAAGGGGTTATTTACACTTGGCTTTTATAAAAGGAAAAAGGTAAAGTTAAATAGTTCTTAATATTGATGTCTCTGGTAGGGCTGGACAAGTGTAAAAACCGTAATTGTGACAATCCCACGCACTGGGCGAGGTTAATCTGTAACACCTCGTCTGAAGTGTGAATTAAACCTGGTGCCACAGGATCGTCTGGACTCGATGGGGATGCTCGCGTACGTCACAGAACTGGTAGTCCAGCTGGCAAGTACTGCTTTGGAGAGCTAATCACGGCTGGTTAACTGGATTTTGCTTCAAGTTAAAAAGCCTGGAACATAGTGAGTCAAATTGTACAAGGAGACCTTTTCACATATCTATGATAAAAACAAGAGGATAATAAGATTACATAAAATCTTACCATCTCTAGGATTATATAGAAGTATTACCATGAAGTCCCAGGAGAATAAATTAGATCCAAAATGAGTACTGACAAACATGTTGCACTGAAATTTCAATCTCTCTCATCTTTTTGTGCGTGTTACATAACTCTGGTGTGCTCAATTTAAGCTAGAGAAATGCTAAATTTTAAAGGAAAAACAGAGACAGTGACCTATATTCTTCATATGAAATGAGGTTTTATTCTAATTTTGCTATCCTTTATATTTTCACCCATGCAATTCTGAATACTGCAATGTGCCTACAAAAGGTTACACCTCCAGAGCAATAACTAAATTTCAATGTTCAGGAGCCTGAGATTTAGCTCCGTGGTTCTGGCTCCTGCCTAGTGAATGCAAGGTCCTGAGTTTGATCCCTGGTAACCACACACAATGCTAGGCATGGTGACTCACGCCTACCAGGAATCAATACCACATACAGGCGTGAGGTAGCTCACGCCTGTAATCCCAGCACCTGGGAGGCAGTGGCAGGAGGATTGCTGAGTTTGAGGTTTGCCTGGGCTACATAGTGAGCTCAGGGCCAGCCTGAACTACAAAGCAAGATCCTGTTAAAAAAAAAAAAATCAATGTTTCTATTTTTTTCATGATGGAGGATATAGTATTTTAGGCATTCAAAATAATAAAGAAATTTCCTTTCATTTCATAAGATAATCCATCACCATTAATTACATCTTATGAAAATTAATATATTTTAATTTTCAGAAAAAATGAATTTGAAATTTTGTATTTTCTAATGAAGTCTTGAAATATAAGAAGCTATTTCTTTGGAAGGTGAAATGATATAGGGGACTTCTGGGCAGATAGTGGAGTGGTGAGCAGCAAAGAGTCTCTGTAACTTGCCATTCCTAAACCGGAATACAGCAGCTCAAGTAGAAAAGAGAAGAGGGAAGTGGGCCCCTGAGGCCCTGGAGGGACCTGACCGCTCTCTCTCTCCCTGAGCAGGGACTCTGGGCTGGGAGAGGCCTCCTGGACCTTAGACATCTGGTGACTTCTGACGCGCACATGCACTCCGCAGAGAGGTGTGCTAGATGGCTCCAGCATCAGTGCAGCAGGACACAGTACACAAATTACTGTACCAGGATTTTCTGTCAGATAGGTTTGTCCTGCTCCTTCCAGGCCCCCTCGAACTTTAGCTCAGTTCTGACTCTCTGACTAAACTTTGTCAAAAACCTTTCATGAACATGATGAAGTTTCCCATCATTTCTTAGGCAACACAATTCACTTATTTTATGTGTAGGCAAGGACAATTACTTCCCTGCACTTTATATTATATACTATATATACTTTCCATCACTTTTTGTTGAAGGAAAAATGAATACCAGCTACAAATTTGATTTATGATAAGAAATATCTGAGCTGCCTTATAAATTAATTGCTAGCTTTTAAATTGTTTAAATTTGTTGCTCAATTTGTCTTTTACCTTTTATCAAATATGTATTTTATTAATTTATGTTAGCAGTATGCAATGATTACTTTCATAATGAGGAGGTGGTACATGTACATAGCATATCTAAATTATTTTATGTCTTCTTCCCCCTTCCCACCCTTCACCCTCCTGTCATCTCTTTTTGCATTTTATTACCTCTGAAATAATCAGAAAGTAATTGGTTAAATACTATCTGGATAGCAGATTTTCTTGAAAACATTAAAGTTGTTCTAGGAATTCTTGCTGGTTCTTGTTGGTGCTTAACATGATTCTGTGTCACTCTGTTTCTCTGTCTCTCTGTCTCTCTCTCTCTGTCTCTCCCACTCTCTTTCTCTTTCTTTCTATGTTGGTATATGGTATGTAAAGATTGTGGTCCATTTGTTGACTCAACTTTTCAATAAGTATCATCTGAATATACACTGAGCATCTACCTTGTATCAGTACTGTTTTAGACACTAGGTCTAATTTCAAAGATGAATATGACACAGTCATTATTCCTGTGAGTGCACAGTAGAAGATAAATAATAGGATTTTAAAAAAGAAATCAAGATGTGCCATGCACTGGTACAAACTCTCAGTGTTGAATGTGATCAAACTATAATCAGTTTTTTTAATAAGTAATACAGAAAAAAGAAAGTATTTCCAAAGCAAGCACTATAGATATATAAAGCCACCACTCCTTGGAAATGTAAGCTTTATTCAAGCACAGGTGATGGGGGAACAATTCTGAAGAGAAGATACTCCAAAGATTATGCTTGTAAAGCTAACAGGAAATATTTAGAAATTTAAAGAGTGGCCTTGCATAAAAGATTTTCAAATAAGACAATCTAATGACAAATTTTAGATGTTAACAATAATACAAGCAAATATGGAAAATATTTTGCATTGCTGAAATACAAATTTTGATTTCAGTGACAAAAATGCTATTAGAGAATTACGCCAAGTAAATGCAATACAAAATTTTCTGTCACCTAACAGCATTATTTAAATGGGTCTGAAAAGCTCCTTTTTGGAGGGAATGAAGTGCTTGAGAATAACCTTCAACTGTCTTAAAAGAAACTACCTGTGTGTGTGTATGTGTGTGTGTGTGTGTGTGTGTGTGTGTTTAGAGGCAAGTTAGAAACAAAATTGAAAGCTATAATAGTTGGCAATTAAAGAAATGACAGAATTCTCATCTAAACAAAATTTATAAAAATACAGAAACAATGGAAGAGTCTAAAAGTACATAGGATATGATATTCATGGAGATATATCACTTAAAGAAGAAAGAAGTTAAAGTGAACCAGTTTTTCAATAATAAGAAATAGAGAATGTGACCAGAATATAAGAATATTAAAAAATGCAGGGCCAGGGACATAGCTTGATGGCAGCACACCAGCCTGCCAAGCACAAGGTCCTGCATTTGATCCCTGGTACCAGGAAAAAAAAATGTGAGAGATTCAGTTTTGGACCCTTCATAGCGATAAAGATTATGAAAAATGCAAGTTTAAATACTAAACTATCTGAATCCATTTTCTGATGCTGTAGCAAATTGCTAGAGATGGATAACATAATGAAATGGGATTAACTTTTTTATATTCCTAGAAGCTGGAAAGTTGGTCACATGACTAGACAGTAATTAACCTGCTTTAACTCATCATGGTAGAAAGCAGAAGGTTAATTGGTGCATTCAGAAGACAAAAGATACAAAAGTAGCCAGGGTTTTATAATAAGTCATTTTGGCATAACTAGCTCTTAAAGGTATTATGTTAATCTCCGTACAGGAGCAGAAACTGCATGGCCTAAAAACATCTGAAAGCCTTTACCTCTTCTCCATTCTGTTCCATTGACAAGTTTTGATTAAAGCAAACCATAACAAAGCTGAAGCAAAGCAAAAAAAATGTGAACCTATATCATTTTAAAAGACAAAATGTACATGGTGATTGTGATCTTAACTGGCATCTCATATACAGATAAGCAGCCTAAGGCAGATATGGCCAACTCTGCTAATGTAAGAGCCAGAAGAATACAGATGCTTAAAGGAATTTTCAATTGTGTTTGATAATTTTTTTGTCTACTGTTTA
>PVIC010023957.1:0-26400 GCA_004025085.1 Thryonomys swinderianus
AACATATGTATTATAAAGCAGCACAAATGCAATTCACTTCCTAGTTTTTGGCCTTTGTGGTTCTCTTTCATACTGTGGAACAAACTGAAAATTAGGACAGGGATTCTGCAAGGGCAAGACTATTTTTATAATATGGCTAAAACCTTATTTATGATAACATGCAAAGTATTCATCATTGCTACATTCAGATGGATCAACAAATACATATTTTAAATATCTCCCTTTTAACTTCTAATGCAGCAAATATCAATAGGCTCAACCCACATAAACAAAAGTTTTTTGGGTAGTTTCAGTAAGTTTTAAGACTGTAAAGGGGAAGGGCCTGTCTTAAAACATAGCCAAGGGAAACAGGAAAAAGAATAAGAAATGGAAGAACAGCACCATCTATGTGATTAAAGATGCATGTACACAAATAGCGCTCTATTGCAGTGGGAAAGAAAGGTACACAGTGAGAGAACAGAAGTTTCCTCTAGTGCCTGGGCAAGAGCGGCACTGGAATGAGAAACAGACCACTGCTCACCATTGGCCATGAACTGTGTGCTTCATTCAACCCTCCACACTGGCACTCAACACCTTCTCTCTCAGGAGAATCTTGTTGGCTCCCCAACCCTGCTGGCTCCACCAGCCCCAAGTGCCCAGGACAAAGTCGATGCCAATGCTGCACAGAGCCCCTGTCCTGGGCTCCCAGCATCTTGCTTTCCTGTGGAGCCATCATCCTGGGCATCATCATCCAACAAACCCACACAAAGCAAGAGCCTAGACAGCTGGACTCTGAGGAACAGCACCCAGGACAGGGAGCCGGGGGTGGGTTGGGGTTTGACAGGATATCCTGGTGGCCACCTGACTTGACCAAAGAGTTTGCTTCCTTGCAGGGATAGGGTGGGAGTGTGGCTGGGTGGGGAGCATCACAAATAACACAGAAGTAGCCAGAAGTGATGGAAACGCTCAGCACCAGAGTGCCCTGCTCTTCAGCAGACATTTTTACAGTACATGAGCGAGAGAGCCACAAAACCCAAGGTGAGGTGGGTGGAGGAAAATAGGACCTGTCCGGGACCCAGAGAATGCAGAGTGGAGGAGAGGGCAAAGCAGAAGCCAAGAGAAGAAAGCTCCTGGTTCATCCACCAAGTCAGCACCCCAAGGTCAAATCCCACAGATAATGTATTGAAGGGCCTGCCCCCCCCCCCAGCTTTCAACAGGGAATAGACGGATCGGTTCTGCTTCCCCACTGCCCCCACCTGAAACTTGCTGCCTGTCAGAGACGCATCCCACTGTCCATCACCTCACATGTGAAGCTGTTCACAGGTTGACAGCGTTTTTCCAGCATTGCTACTGACCACGCACGACACTCACGTCTTGAGGGTCAGAGAGATCCCGCCTTGCAGGACCTCACCAGCTTATGTGTGGATCATAACGCTGATGTCTTTCCCTTCTTGAACCCAGACAAAACGCATAGTCTCTCGTCTTCCCACCCTGTTCAGATGGCTTCAGTCTTACTCGCTCGCCACTTCCTCTCCGGCCTTATCAGCAGCATGACAATACTTTCTGCTGTTGTTCTGTAGGACCTCCCTCCCCACAGCCACACTGAGGAGTCTAGTGTGGGCCCACCCCTGCTCTGAGCCTGCCCCTCAGGACCCATGAGAGATGCATGGAGCCCTCTGCCAAAAGAAGTCGTGGGATCCCTTTTAAAAGTTATTAAGAACTTCAAGTCATTGAGAGCAGAGAATTAAGCCCATGACATGAGTGACTGCACCAGTCACAGGTGGCAGGTTCCTAAAGCCAGCCCCACCCCTCTTGAATGCAGACAGAAAAATGAGCCCCTTGATAGCCTGCCCAGGCCCAGTAGGCGCAATGCCTCTGACGTGAACAGGGGACAGACAGACTTTTATTAGTAGATGCTACAAACCACCCAGAAATTCCCACCAATGCCCATCAGAGACAGTTTCTCTGGTTTATCGAGCAAAAAATACAATCATGGTTTCTTAATACTAATTTTAAAAACAAAGTAAAATTGTAAAGAATCTTTCCTGGCCACCAAACTGTGTTCTAAATCACAAAATGCCTTGGGATTCACTGCTACTGAGAAGGCTTGGGAGTGATATGGTGACTGTGGTACATGGTGGGCATGACCCTGCACATCCCCAACAGGCAGAAAGGAGAGGCTTGGTGGGTGCAAGCTGTTCCCAGAGACGCCGCCCAGGGGAGAGGCTCCTCCTGCCATACTCTAGAAGTCCTAAGGAAGGGACCCTTCGGACTCCCTTTCTGGTGTGATTTTTCTCAATAGTTGGTGTGACAAACATCACTGAAGTCAGGACTCCTAAGAAGGTGGGAGGTTTCATCAAAACAGAGCAGGGAGAACCACAGCCTGGTTTGTTGTGAAGGGGCTAAAGAGCCATAAGTAAGAGTGAAAAGGGAGAAAGAATGGTCCAACATGCCGGAAGCCAGAGCTCTGGAGCGCTATCCCCCACCCACCCACCCACACACTGAGCAAATTCCTTAGCAAGCAAGAGATTGGACAAAGTGCCAAACACCTCAACGTTCCAATACCACTGAATAACATACGTATTACCCCACGCATGCCCACTTCTTTGGTTTCAGTATGAAAACAGCAAACAGTTGAATTTCAGGGTGACAAATATGAAAACTGGCAAGTCAGATCACGATCCCAAGACAAACATCATCCACTGTCTTTCCAAACAGGCACCTTCTTCCCCTGCCAGTGGGGAAATAAAGTATCACTGTGCCTTTGCAAGAACAATAGGACAGGTGCATAGCCAAGAAAAACCTCACTAAAGCCTTTAAAAGTCCACCAGGAATGGGTAGCTGCACTGCAGTCACCTCCAACCCAAAGTACATGGCCTGGGAGGAGGCGCGTCACTCTCCTAACAGGACAAACATGCCAATCTTATCTAAAAAGAACCGGCTCAAACCTATATAATTAGCAATGAAATAAGAAAACTCAGAATTCCTGAAGAAATCCAGAAGAATATCAGTGTATACTTTGAGTACCTATATTCTAATAAGATGGAAGACACAGAAGAAATGGATAGATTATCGCTTCTTGGCCTTTTGGCTAAGATCAAGTTAGAAATGGAAAAGATGCAGCCTTCCAGCCCAGAATAGAAACTCAGTCAGCTCAGCAAGAGCTGGAGGATCGAGAAAAGCCAGGAAGGAGGCCTGGTATTTTCTTGCGGTGGCGATTTTCACATGAAAAGTGCAGGCAAAACCGTGCAGACCTCTGTGGAGGCCACTGGCAGCCAGTCATACTGGTGAACATAAAGATGGCCAGGAAGAAGCTGCTTGAAGAAGTGAAAGTGAACAAAGATCAAACCCAAGACCTGGAGGACAAGTTAGGAAAACAAGTAAGGTCCGATAGAACTCATGGTTCCGGTTTGAACAGGAGCTCCCAGGAGCTCTGCTTCCTGCCACAGAAAGGTCGAAGAGCTCCTGCTACATAAGAGATGAGGATGCCCAACTCCTCAAGGCACCAAGAGAGACTCCTCAACAAACGGGCCTCTCAAAGCAGCCCTGAGCAGCAGCAGTCACTAGAGGCTTCCCGAAGATGCGCTCCTCACTGCAGAGTTCTGGCCAAGGCCCGGACTAAGGGTGTCTCCCCCAGGACCACCACCCAGCCAACCTGCAGGGCCTCCCTCTTCCTGCTAGAGGATGGACCCCTTTTGAGACTGGAAGCCCCCCACACCTCGGCCCACCCATGGCAATGAGAAACCCTTCTCCTCTGAAGAGCTACCACAGACTACCCATCATTTCTACGATATCTGTGATCATCCCAGGACCCGTGGAAAGACCATCACCCCAGCCAGGAGGACTCTTCCTGTACTTCCCTTTCCTTCCACCCACTGCTCTCCTCAAACAGTCTGGAGGAGACTCAGTCTGTGCTTTCCTAAATGAGAAACATCTATTTGCCCAAGATGATGTAACAAACTACAGCCTGAGGTTTGTATTTTTTTTTTTGTGACCAGCATACAGACCACCCCCACCAAGCTGTTTCTTCCAACCATCAGCAATAAGTCCTTCTCACCAAGGGGCTCAGCACAGACAGGGGACAGCGCCTGCTAAGGAAGCCCCCACCTTGTCTGGGGCTCACCTGAGGCCTCTCAGGACCTCTTCCCTGTGCTTTGAAATGCAAATTACTGTTTCTGAGAGTCAAAGAGAAAGCAGCACAGCTCCTGAAGAGGTCACCACATCTAAGCTTCCTCTGATCCTCAGTACGCATCCCTGGCTCTTCTGAGAAGCGCGGGTTTGGGGCTGCACCAGGAGAGAGAAGCATGTCCCCTTCCCTGCTGCCTGTGAACACATCAGAGTGTGAGAGGCTGTGCACTGTTCCCTATGGTTCGCAGCACAGCAATGCTCTGTGTGGTGTGCCCCATTTTAAGAAATCCTTCCCTACAACGATTTACACTAAATTTCAAACCCAATAGCCGAGGTCTGTGAACTCTCCCTTATAAAAAATAGAGCCGAACTCCCTCTTCCACAATCAGCAAGGATATGCCATAATACCATCTGGTTCCTGTACAAAACATTCCACAGTAATAGCCACACCGGCTCCAGAAAAGTCTCTCAAACATAGAACCACCAGCAGCAGCATGGCTGAGACACATGTGCCCACCCAAGCACACATCCGCGTGTGCTACATTTGCTGCAATATAACCACAGTATTAAATACATGAGGTGGGGCCAACAGCGTCAGTTTCACAGTATCAGTTGTATAAATGATGGCCCAGTCCACACGGTCAATAAAATGAGGCCCAGAAGACCATACTTAGTAATGAAACACACCTCTGAGAACTCAGTTTCAGGCTCTAGGTTTAGACCTGTGGTCTTTGACCAGCTCAAGGCAAAAACTCATACCTAGCTCCCAGTGGGCCTTCTGTTGTACCAACAGCATCTCCAAAGCTTAACTCCACAGCTCTTTCCTACATACCAGAGGCAATGAGGGGCTGTGGGCTGAAAACCCATCGTGGCAGGAGTGCACCAAAGCTCAGCATGGAAATAAGAAAACAGCTCCCTGAAATAGAAGAGCCCCCTGTGATCCTGAACAGCAACACATCTCTGAAGTGGAATTACTGGGAGCTGACAGCACTGGTGTATATATAGGAGGTGATACAAAAGAAGCACAAAACCTGACTTGTCTAGGAAGGATAATTAAGCATAACAAAAGTAGGTCGGAGATTTAGCTCAGTGGTTCCAGCGCCTGCCCAGCAAGCACAAGGTCCCTAGTTCAATCCCCTTAACCATATATAACAATACCTGGTGTGGTGACTGATGCCTACGAGCAATCAGTACCACATACCACAGTGCCAGGTGTGGTGGCTCATGCCTGTAATCCCAGCACTCGGGAGGCAGAGGCAGGAAGATGGCTGAGTTCGAGGCTTGCCTGGGCTACATAGTGAGCTCAGGGCCAGCCTGAACTACAAAGCGAGACTGTCTCGAAAAAGAAAAAAAAAAAAAAAAGGATCAAAAACCAATACGAGAGCCCCAAAGGAATTTGTACAGCCCCCCCACCCCCAGTGCATTTTAAACCACCACCTAAATGGCAGGCACCTCAGGTGCTTCTGCCTCTTCTTCCACCTTTGCTGTCGGCTGAGATCTGTCCTTAGGATCTTTCTGGTGTCTCCCTGAATGAGGATCCACTAACCTTTGAGTCTATCACAAAACAAAAAAAGTATTCACCACAAAAGACAGTTACCTCAATGAAATTCACTGTTCCATTTTCATCACAGCTCGTATTTCACCTAAGAGTTAAAGGTGTACAAAATTTATGTTGCATTTAACGCTGTGGGGGAAAAGAAAACTTGAAGTCAGAGTAATAAGAACTGAGTTTTGTGTGACTTGGCTCCCCAGCCAGGTGCAAGAACCGGTATTATATTTCTAACAAAGCTGAGGTTTGGAAAGTCTGTAGCCCTTGAAAAACCCCTTTTTCCAGGAAATCTCTGAGTCCTCTCCCATCAGTGCCCAGAAGTAGGCAGAGATTAGTGCGGCTCAGAAAAGAGAGGTCGTTACATTTCAGCACAGCAGACCATAGCCACGTCCGAAGAGCTCACCCACAAGGGACACAGCAAGCCAGTAGTTCTCCCTCTGGGCTGATTTCTGTCCTCTCCCTGGGTACATTTACTTAGGCCAGAGGTAGGAAGGGGGAGTTTTACTGGCATCTAGGGGGTAGAGGCAGGGATGTTGCCAATTACCCCACAAGCTACAGGACAGCCCCCTACTACAAAATATTATTTTGGCCCCAAATTTCAACATTGCCAAGACTAATCAACTCTGGCCTAGAATGCAGGCATGTGAGATCCCTGGGTATTCCCTCATGAGCTCTAACCCCTCCTAGCTTCCTAGTTAAGGTACAGGCCCAGCCTGTGGGGAAAGGGAGCAACATGTTTACTATGGCTGGACATCTGGAGACTTCAAATTTGGGGGAGTTCTTCACCCCCCATCTCCCCTCGGCACAACCTTTCAACTTCAGACAGAGATAGTGAGGTCATGACTTCTTTAGGAGTCATCCCAACTGCTTTTTTGTATCATTATAAATAAAAGGAACCCTGTACTGAAGAATAGTTCACACAATTCCCTCATTTACATTGCACAGCAATCCAATTGTGTGGGGACTGCTGTGGTCTAAGACTGGGCCACCGGACGGGTTAGACAACTTTTCCTGTGACCCTGTGAGGCCACAGAACAGCCCTGGCTCTCTGGGTTCAGAGGCCATTCCGGGAAAGCTCTCACCCTGTGGTTTTCCATGTGGCTCACACAGAGGAAGCGCCACGGGTGAGCTGGGGCAAGTCCCTGGGGACTCGGGTGGCACTCCCCCGTGACCCCCACTACCGCTGCCCCTCACTGCAGACCCGGATGTGGACTCGGATGTGGACGACTCCAGGCCAGAGCAGAGGCAGAGGCAGAGGCCCCTGCACACCCCAGGCACTTCCCAGAAGCCAGTCACTGCCCCAGTCTCCCTGAGGCTCAGGGGTCCCCAGGCATGGCTCGAGGGGCTCACAGCTCCTGGCAGGAGGCCTCAAGGCCTCTGTCTCATCCTGCTCCTCTCCAGCTGAGTTCACCAGGCACCAGAAGCAGCACGTAGGAGGTTGATTCACTGAGCCAGCAAATCTCCAAGACTCCTCCCCTATGTTTACCATCACGTGCCAACCTGCCCACTCGAGCCTGCCAGTCTGCTCTCTGTGCTCCCAAGGAGACAGCTGTCTGCCATCACTGGGAAATTAGTGAAGCAAGAGTAACAGAGACAGCGAAGCCCTGAGGTGACTGCAGTTTCCCTCCTTCAAACCTCTTCTTGGTCCCCTTGGTCTCTGTGCCTTCATTTCATGTCGGGTGACTGCTCACGGGTCAGGCGGGCTAGAGGTCACGCAGCAGCCACACATGCTCCTCTCCGGCTGTCAAAAACTGCCCGGCATGACACCAGCACATCTGCGGAGGCCTGTGATAGTTAATGAACCACGTTCAATCAAACTGGTGTGTTCAGAGGTGTATTTTTCTTAGTTTACAAATACCCATGTTCGAGTCTAATAACTTCATTTCTGAAAACAACAGCCAATGGGCTTTGACAGATGTCACCCCTTTGCCAGGCCAAGTATTGTAATGAGCGAGACACTGTTGCAAAGCCAAACTTCCCCTGGCACCCCCTTCCTATTCCTCTCAGCCCCTTTCACTGGACAAGCCCTGTCCTGTCTCTGGAGATTTCTTACAGTCAGGGGACAGTTGTGTCGCCAGAACCAACAGGTCATGCTGTCTGGTAGATTTTGGCAGCTAACACATGCCTGGGCCCTCTTCTGGTGTTGCACCAGTGGCTTTTGGGGAGGAGTGGGAAGTGCCCAGTGCAGGACCAGGCCCCGTGGACACTGAGCTCCCAGAGCATGGGACCAGCTGCCCGTCATATGAACAGCAGTACCACAATGACTGGGGTTTGTACGTCCCAAAACAGGCTGGAAGGGTCCCAGGCTCCATCCTTCCCTGGGGAGAAGTAGGGCCGAAGAGGAGAGGTAAATGTTCGAAGATCACACAGCTGGGCCAAGCATGAGGCTGCATCCCTGTAATCCCAGCACTCTGGGAGGCTGAGGTAGGAAGATCAGAAGTTTAAGCCCAGCCTAGGCTACTTAGCAACTCAGCAAAACTCTGCCTCAAAATAAAAAAAAATGCTGCCGGGTGTGGTGGCTCATGTCTGTAATCCCAGTACTCGGGAGGCAGAGACAGGAGGATTGCTGAGTTCGAGGCTTGCCTGGGCTCCATAGTGAGCTCAGGGCCAGCCTGAACTACAAAGCGAGACCCTGTCTCAAAAATAAATAAATAAACAAACAAACAAATAAATAAATAAATAAATTTTAAAATGTAAAATCTGGAAATATAGCTCAGTTCAAAGGCCCTGGCCTCAATTCCCAGTGCCAGAGAAAAAACAAACAAAAAGATTATTCTACTGGTTGAGATCAAAACAGAAATTAGACTATGCTCATGGCCCAGGCCACCCTGAATCTTCGGAAACTTCCTTCTTCCTGCAGACAGTGGGTTGCGAGGGAGATGGGTCTCCATGACCCTCTAATGGGCTGGGGGTGGGGTCCCTCTACCAGGGCCTGCAGCTCTGGGCAGGATGGAGAGGCCCAGGCAACCAACGCGAGAATACCAGGTAGGGCCAGAGTACCCCCTCGGCTAATCACTGAGGGACACAGGCAGCTGTCTTCTAAAGCAGCTTGGGGTTGGGGTCAAGGTATGTCCCCTCCGTGGCAGTTTCCCCATCACTCTACGAGCCCTTGGGAGTCCCCGGGATCCATGCTGATGCAGGTCTTGTGCCTGCCATTTGGAAAGCACTTTTCCCTCTGACTGTACCCTGCAAGTGCATCCAGTACCTGGCCTCACCTCTCTGTGGCTTTCTGCATGGTGGCCACTGGAACCTGGGCTGTGGGAATCAGAAATGACAGTCAAGTGCAGAATGGAGGAAGGCATTTCGGGGGGGGGGAGGGGCAGCCAACGCAGCAACCTCCTTACTTGTCCCGCTGTTTCCTCTTCCTCCTTCCTAAGTCACAGGAGCCACAGGGCCTCCCCTCCCCAGAGCACTCTCTCTGACCATGTGCCCCTCTGGAGGGTGGGACCCTGTGATGCCTGGGCATTCACACCTCACCTGCCCAGGAACGTTTGGTTTCCATGGTCACCCTGCCCACAATGGTTATTAGAGAACTCCACACGTGAGAAGCACCTCTCAGCCTCTCACCAACCAGCGCTGGGAGATGGCCGAGTCTAAAGTGCCCTTTGCCCCTGTAACAGAGCAGTTGGCCCAGGGAAAAGAAAAAGCGCCAGGGGAGGGAGAAGTCACTCAGCGCCCTTGCGGGCAGAGCAGGTGGGGAGTCGAACGCCCAGGCAGCGGCACTGGGTTTGGCTGAGTGGGTCAGGAAAGAGGCCTAGAGAGCACAAGCTCGGAGCAGACGTCCGAGCACTCGGTGCACCGCCGCGGGCGGCAGGGCTGACCAGGAGGGAAGGTCGGTATTCTGGCCGTGGGCAGGTTGAGGCTGGGAGCAGGGCAGGGGCACAGTTGCAAGTGCGTTTATAGACTCCCAGGGCCAAAGCTGTCTTCATCCCTCTGTGACGTCAGCAACCCACCAGGCTTGGGGTGGGAAGCGCTGCCACCAAGGCTGCTGGGAGCGGAGGACCCCTCCTTTCCGGGCTGTCGCCCTGGCCCTCAGGTCTGGACCCCTCTTCTGTTCCCAGAGTGAGTGAGCAAGCCGCGCCCCACTAACACCAGGCCCCGGGAAGCTCCCTAGGGCCCTGGAACTAAGATCCTTGTTTAAAGGATTGTATCCAGCATCTGCTCAGACGCGCTGTCTCATGGAAGGGTGGGTCCTGGGGTCACTGAGAATCGCTCCTCTCCAGAGGCAGCAGCTTTATTTCCTTTATTGTTCTAATATTCCAGTCTAGGAGGAAATGTTTGAAATCCCACAGTGAGCGCACAAGAAGGCCACACGGGGGCAGTAGAGACAACCACCTCACCTGAAAATCGTAGATGCGTTGAAGCCCAATGGGAAGATCCATTTGCTCACTCTCACTGGCCCGCGTAACCTATCAGGGGTGAGCACGGACCTCAAGGCTCTGACTCCAATGCTCCTGGCCCGCAGCACACTGCGTTTCCAACTCAGGGAGTGGGCCTGGCCACAGGATGCTGACGAGAGTTTAGCAGGGTCTTGGAACTTCCCAGGGATGATGAAGATATTGTGCCTGACCCGAGAAACTTCTGTGTCTGTGAATAACTCAGGACAGGCCCACTTGGCACCAGCCAGCACAGCTTCTCACTTGGACCCACGCTGGGGATCATCTCTAAATCTTGAAAAACGGAGGCACTAGGAAAAAGACGATTAATATGGATGTGTTGCCTAGGAAGACTTCCTGTGGGTGGAGCCAGCAGAGGAGGAGGGTGGGTTAGATCTCGCTGGCTGGTGGAGGGAGAGGTCACCTTTTGAACCAATAGAACAAGATGAATGAAGGGTATCCACAGAGCAGGTAAGGGATCTGCCTGACCAAATCACTCTGTGAGGGTCAGGAACCAGTGGGAGATAAAGCTGCGATGGATTAAGGCTCAGAACACATAGGAGGCCCTGAAACCAAGCGGAGAACTTTGATCCTGGTAGAACTAGACTAGAGGCCACAGGAAAGCACAGGAAGTGTTTAAACTAGAGAGAAATCTGGGCCTTGGCAAGACCTTCAGAGATTGATTTGGAGGTTGTCCTGTGTTAGACAAGGCACAGTAGACAAAGAGGCTGCGGAAGCCCTCATTCTCAGGGCTCGCTGAGGATTTGGCCCTGGGCATGTTCCTTTTAAAGTCATCAGAGCTTAGTCCAGATTGGCAAAGTTTTAGCCCTTGGAAAGCGCTCTGCTAATGACCATCCTTAAGGGGAACAACTCTTTAAAGCAGGGCCGAGGTCCAGATCAAAACAGAAAGAAATGCAAGGCATCCTCTTTTGATCTCTTGCTACCTGATAGAGTGGGATGATAATAGAAATTCCCTGCTGAAGTTGCAATGAGAATTATCCACAGTGATACGTGGTACATACCTGGCCGCTAGCTGGTTTTCCCCATCATCATGGATTCCCTTCAAAATCTGCAAGGGTTTCAGTGACTTTGCACCACTGTTTATTCTTGGTAGCCCTTTGAGTTGCTCCTTTAATTTTATATTGACCCTAATTAATAACAGCATTGCTGAGTGCTTTTTCTATATTACAAGCCCACCTAATCCTGTAATAATGCTTTGGCATTTGCTTTGTCCTCCAACTTAAGGAGAGAAAACACAGAGACAGAACTCACACTTGAGCACAACAGGAATTTGAATCAGATGACTGGTTCCTGCCCCCTGCTGGACTGCCCAGGACTCTGCTTCCCACTTCCGGACGCTCAGGCTATACTGTCTTCCTCCAAAGTTCTGGAGGAATCTCAATTTTTTTGTTCTGAGTCATCTCCTTTGACCAACACACCCATGTTTCCAAACACCAGTGGGTGACATCCCATGGATGGTCTGTCTTCCCCTGGAACTGAACCACTTCTGATGTCTGGCCCCTAAGTCCAGCCTGTGCCTCAGGCAGCCCATCACTAGGGCACTAAGTCCATCCTGTCCAGACATTGAGCTCACAGCTCCCGGCCCTGGGGCTCTCCCTCCCTGGACTGTGGGATCCTGGAGAACAAGGATCCGTCCTCTGTGCCCGTCCAAGGCCCAGATGTTATAGACACAGCACTTACATTCTTCTCAAGCCGGTGCCCCTTCCGAGCTGCGCTAAGCTCCTCATCCCTAACCCACCCTTCTTCAACAGTCTCTTCATTTTCTCAACAGTCCTCTCTGCTCAACTGCCTCCCAACTGCCTTAGATTGTTCACTCCCCAACATTCTAACTCCAACCACTCATCCCCTCCTGCAGTAAAGCTCAGGTCAAGCACGTCCTGAATTTTAGCCATGCCCAGTGTGTCCCTCCCTAGAGTTAGGTTCCAGTGTGTATCTTTCCCAAAAAACCAGAACCCTGACCATGATAAGTAGCACAGAAAACAAATCTGACTTCATGAATTTGAGAATTTCAACAACATCTGATTCACAGGGAGCATTTGCTTTTTTAAAAAATTTGAATCGGGCCGGAGATTTAGCTCAGAAATAGACACTGGGCTTTGGAACAAAGAAAGAATAAGCCAGGCAACCAGTGTGAGTCCCTAGTGAGGTGCTGAGAGCCAGGCTGTGCTCAAATTTTGTCATAGCAGCATTTAACATTACAGGCCCCTCAAGAAGAATCACCCTGACCCTTGGATTTTGTGTCCAGTCAAGTCAACCTCAAAATTAAAGGCATCAGAGCAATGCTTTCAATCCTGCAAAAGCACAACCAATACTTTTGAGGCTCAGGGAACAGTAACGGGGTGGGGGGGGGGAAGAAGCGGCAAACTATAGCAGAGCTACAGAAGAAAGCAAATCTTCTAGGTGTCAATTTTGCCGAAAAGTAACTTTTCCAGCTCAACACCTGCATCTCCCTGAGGTAAGCTGGGCAGTGGGGTTAGGATGGGCTGGGGGTTGGGTGGGAAAGGCAGAAGGGTGTGAAGGATAGAGGGAGTCTGAGGCTGGCAGACGAGAGAAGCAGGCTGCCCACGGGGTGGGCTCCTCTCCTGGAGGGTCTACAGGCAGCAAAAAGCAACCCAAGTGGCCCATGGTGACATGCATGGGACCAGGGTGCCAAGGGGTGGTTGGAAGGCCTGCCCCAAGGTCAGGTGGTGCAGCCGGAGCACACTTGGAGAGCTGTCCTAGGAAGGCGAGGCCTCGGCCCTCTGCTCTCTTTAGTCCGTCCTCGTCAGTTCCCAGCCCTGGCCCAGAGAAGGGTCCAGTGGGACCTTGTACCAAGTCATCCGCTTCTCCCATCTCGCCCAGCATGGGGCCACTCACCTCCCCTGTGCTATCTCCTTTCTTCCTCGGAGTCTCTGGGACTACTAGGATGTCATCAAATCATTAAGTCATTAAATTAACTCGTTAAGGTTCAGGGGACCAACTCTGGAAGTCAGTGTTCCCATATCTGCCCAGGTCCCCAAAAACGAAATGCAGAATGCCAAAACACAGGCACATCGAAGGAGGGGTACAATGTCCTCACACCCCACAAGGGTACTGAGCACGGCCCGCGGGGCGTGGAGATTTTGGCGATAACAGCCGCCCGCTCCCTGAACTGTCCCAGATCTATGTCCCGTTGGTCATGTCCCTCCAACTGCTTCTCAGAAAGACAGAGACAGCACCTGAGAGGTGCAGATTAGGGAGGGACATCCTGGTTGCATATTGAAAGATGACTATTTATTTCATAAGGTCCATGCTTTTCTGAAAAATCAATGTTTGTCTTAGTACAGTGATGGAGGACTTTTTAGAGCTTTCAGTAACACACAGCTGGCTGTAGCATCCATGACATAGGCTTTGTAGTTCAGGCTGGCCCTGAGGTCACTATGTAGCCCAGGCAAGCCTCGAACTCAGCAGTCCTCCTGCCTCTGCCTCCCGAGTGCTGGGATTACAAGCGTGAGCCACCACACCTGGCACTGTGGTATGTAGTATTGATGGCTGTTGGGCGTGAGTCACCACGCCCAGCATTGTATGTGGTTACTGGGATTGAACTCAGGACCTTGAGTTTGCGAGGCAGGTGCCGGAACCACTGAGCTAAATCTCTGGCCCTTTTTAATTTTTAAAGTAAGCAATTATTTTATTTCCTTGGCCTGACAAGACTAACTTCATTAACAAGAACCCGAAGCTGACAGAGAGACACACGGATTTCCCCCAACAGGAAGGATCCTTTTCATTAGCAGAGATGAAATGTCACATCTGAGTGCAAGTTCTGCTTCCCACCTCTCCCGTCACCCCGAAACAAAAGAAAACCAACAGAACCTCCATGAATTACTCAAACTCATCCCTCCAAACATTTTAATTAGCAGCTGCAGAGGAGGGAAGCAGCTGGCCATCGCGTAGCCTTCCTGTGTGTGTGAGGCAGCGAGAACCCTGGGTGCACGGGAAGCCTAGGTGACTCACCTCACCTCACATCTGCCCTCTCACGAGACGCCCATCCCTGGACATGGAAACGGCTAAGGGCAACACGCAAGGACTGGCTTCAGCCTGGAAATGAAAGTGCCGAGGCTCAAGAAACTCCAAAGTTGGTGTGGGAGAAGGGGCACCAGAGAGAGAGCAGGTTAAGACAGAAGCTCAACACTCCGTCAGTTCCAGTTTAACGCTCCCTAACTAATCAGAATCAAAAGCACCTTCTTCCGGACAACTGTGGGGAGAGATTTATGTTGGTTCATGGTTTTTAGAAGATTAAGTCCAGAGTTGGCTGGCTCAAAGACAGGAAGGGCATGGTGGGAGGGGCTGATGGATGGAAGCTGCTCACATCATGGTGGCCCGGAAGTAGAGGGAAAAGGGAAGAATTGAGGAGGGAAATATATCCTTCCGGGTCATGTCCCATAGTGAGTGAACCACTCTTCCCACCAGCCCCCAACTCCTGCAGCACATTTACCTATGGACTCGCCAATGCAATCAACCACTAATGAGTAACCCATGATCCAACAACCTTTCAAAAGCCCAAACTCTGAACACATGAGCACATTAGGGGACATTCTAGATCTAAATCAAACCAGTGTCAAAAACCTGTAGATCTTTAATGAGGGCTTTCAACAAACAGGTTTATTTGGCAAGACAACTAACAAAAAAATAAAGTAGCAAAATCTTTGCCTCAAGAGAAAACAAACAAAATCCAAGACCTAGAAAGGAATTTAGAAAAACAAGAAAGATATAGAATTCCCAGTCCCATTCTCAGTGAGAATACATAGGTCCTGTCTTCTTGGCACAGGAGCGTAAAAGAGCTCTTGCCACTTAGAACCTGGGAATTTCCAAATCAAAGCACTTTTAAAACAAACACAGCAAGAAAGAGAGACAACTCAACAACCACTACCTTTTAAAGCCACTGTGGGAATCAGGAGTCAGCAGAGACTTCTTGAAGGTGCCTTCCAAACCCCACAAGAGTTCTAGCTGATCCCCAGAGCAGGGGCGTCTCCCCCCAGGACAACCACCCAACTTCTCCCTCTTCCCCATCAAGACTGGCAATGAGGGCCCACACCTGCTGTCTGCACCACATGAGAGCCTACACCTACAGCAGAAGGCTCGCCAGCGAGTGTAAGAAACCGTGCTCCTCCAAAGAGCCACATTTCTGTGATTTCGATGATCACCCCAAGACCAAGGTGACACCCCTGCCAGGGAGACCACACCCTGACCAGGAAGACAGCCTGTGTTTCCCCCATCCTAACACCTGCTGCTCCCCTTAAGCCTTCTTGAGGAAATGCAATCTATGCTTCCCTAAATAAGAACTTTCATTTGCCTGGGAACCTATACCACCATCAGAGGTTTTGGATTCAAAAAAGCTCTTCTGATCAGCATACAGTCTACTTTATGTGCATTGTTCTAAGTTTCCAAATCATATCATTTGAATCATTATGTTTTTTATTTACTGGTCATTGTGAGAAGTACATTTGTTCATATTATTAATTTTTATGTATTTTGAGGCTACATTATTAAATGCATAAAAACAATTACTTTTTCAGTGCCAAGGATCAAACGCATACCTCAGGCATGTTAAGCAAGTGCTCCAAATAGAATTTTTGTATCTTCCAGATGAACTGAACATGAATGAAATTTATCATAACCTTTATCTCAAATATTGTTTTATAGTATATGTTGCCTACTAATATATCATCAGCTTTCTTTACTGAATATATGAAGTATCTTTGTCTATTCTGTTTTCAGACTTTCCATGCCATTGTTTTAATGTCTCTTTTAAACACAGGTAGCTAATCTTCAATCTAGTCATATAATCTCTAGAGATTAATAAGAATTTAATTCCTTTACATTTAATATAATTACTGACATATATTTACCACTTTAGTAAACTTTGTTCTTACTGTTACTCTTTAACTTTTTTCCTTTCTTCTCTTTTGTATTAATTTATTTCATATATAAAATACTTTTACTGGGCATGGTGGCTCATACCTGTAATCCTAGCACTCAGGAGGCAGAGACAGGAGGATTGCTGAGTTCGAGGCTTGCCTGGACTACATAGCAAGCTCAGGGCCAGCCTGAACTACAAAGAGAGACCCTGTCTCAAAAAAAAAAAAAGATATTTTCCCATTATTGGTTTGGAAGCTATATGCTTAATATTGTTTTAGTAATTAACCTAGAGATTACAGTGCCACTTCTTGTCTGCTGCCTCTGTTAATTGGGATTTTTGCTTTCTTTACAGAAAATTTAAAATTGCTTTACTCTATCACTGAAAATTATTACCCTTCCAGCCACATACATCTATAATCCCAGCACTAAGGAACCTGAGATAGATCACTGTGAGTTAAGAGGGCAGCCTGAACTACCTGAAGACCCTATCTCAAAAGCAATAACAAAAAGTTTGAAAATGATGACCCTTCCAGTTTATGTGCCTTCATTTTCAATTTCAAATTTTTTGGATATATACCTAGGAGTGGAAGTATAGGTTACAGGGTAACACTATACTTAACATTTTAAAGACTACCAAACTTTTTCCAAGTGGCCACATAGTTTGAGAATGCTACTTGCAATCCATGAGGATTCCAGTTCCTCCACACTCTCATGAACACACTATTCCTGTCTCTTCTCTTCTAACCATCATGGCAGGGGGTGTTTTTTGATTGGCATTACCCTAATAACAAATGGTGTTGAACATCTTACCTTTTCATACCATAGAGGCCATTCATATATCTTTGGAGAACTATCTGTTCATTCAAATCCTTTTCCTTTTTAAAAAATTGGTTTGTATTTTTATTATCAAGTTGTAAGAGACCTTTATATATTGTAGATACAAGTCTCTTAACAGAAATATGGCTTGCAAATATTTTTTCTACTCTGTAGGTCATCTTTTCACTTTCCTGTGGTGTCCTTGAAAGCGTGCTTTATTTTCAGTGGTTCCAGTGCCTGCCTCGCAAGGTCAAGGTACATGGTTCGACTCTCACTGATCACATACAATACCAGCTGTGGTGACTCACATTCACCAGCAATCAGTACCACATACTACTGTGCCAGGCATGGTGGCTCATGCCTGTAACCCCAGCACTTGGGAGGCAGAGGCAGGAGGATGGCTGAGTTCAAGGCTTACCTGGGCTCCATAGCAAGCTCAGGGCCTGTCTGAACTACAAAGCGAGACCCTGTCTCCAAAACAAACAAACAAATATTGCTGGTAGAGTTGAAGCGCTGGTTCTCTTTATGATCAAAGGTTTCCCCTCCCTCCACAGATTGCCATCGTTTTGAATTCTGATTTATAATTCCTAAGATTTTACTTTTTTTAAATTGTTTAAAATATTATTAAAAATTTAGCATCTAAACAATTTCAGTGTACAGTTCAATGGCACTAGGTATGCTCAGTATGGCCCAGTCATGACCACCAGACTAGACTAGAGGTATCCAGTGCACTGGCTTTGCTACAAATGAATACATATCCAATTGATTTGATTTCTGCTTTGCTAGTTTATTAATTATGAAACAAACATCTCAACGTTTCCTAGAAATCAGTGGTAGAAAAATAACAAAAGCCTTAAGCCATACACAAAACGCCAGAGGGAGAACTGGAAGCACTGGGCACAGGTGAGCAGCCGTGGGGCTCAGGGGGAGTGGGTGGCAGGTGTGGAACCACCCGCATCCCGAACCCACACTGTTCTCCTCTCGCTCTTCACTGGCAGCCCCACGGCAGGTGACTCAGTGTAAGAGCTGGTAAACTGCAGCACTGTTCTTGGAGCCCGTGACCAGGTATTTGTCATCAGCAGACACATCACAACAGAAGATGTGTGAAGACTCCTCTATCTGGAGGGACAGAGGGACCGAATGGATATGACATGCAGGCCCGAGGCCTCTGCCAGACACGGGCACTTCAGTTAGGACTGCTGGAAGGTCTGCATGGAAACGGGCCAACTCCCAGGGCCCAGCTCGGTACCCGAAAACCACAGCACATTAGGTCCTCAGTACCCACACTCTGTAAAATGCCCTGACAGGCTGGCCTCGAACGCCCATGATCATCCCACCTCGGCCTCCCAAGTGTTGGAATTAAAGGTGTGCACCTCGCCCTCGAAGTAAAAAAAAAATTAAAAGACTGGGGATAGAGTTCCATGGAAAGGCTGTGGGTTGAGTTCTGGCATTAGTGAAAGTAAGTGGTATTTTCCAGCACTCTCCGGGATCCAGCAGCTGGATCTGAGGCTATGAGCTCCGAGCACCTAGGTGTTTGCACCCTTCCTTCCCGTACCTGGAACAGCTTCTGGAGAGAAGGTACTGCTAGGCCCCGGATGGAGTCCTCCAGGGTGGACACAAAGTAGCTCCCTGGCCAAGGAAAGAACAAGTGAGGAGCAGAGGCCACGGGCTGCCTTCTAGCTCCAGCTCTGTCCTTGACAAGACTGGGGAGATGACGGCTCTTCTCCTGCCTCAGTTTCCTCCCCACGCAAATCAGAGACATGAGCCACACCGTCCCTGACCCGCTCACCCTCCTACCATACACAGGACCAGGGTATCACTGCCCGCGAGACCTGCAGGGTGGCCCTGTGCTGCTTCTGTCCCTGCACAGGAAGCTCCTCTTACACAGGGAGCAGGAGAGGAACAGGAGGTGAGCAGGGAAAGGGGACCTTGAGGTCAAAGCAGGGAGCCTGCAGGAGCTGCCTGGCTCCTCACTCACCACAGGAAGCAAACTTGAGGCTGTGGAAGAAGGTGTATTTTTCGATGGAGATCTTGAACTTCTCCATCCGGTGCGTGTGCAGAATGATGTTGTTACTGTTCCTCATGCCCAGCAGGAGCCATTCCTCAGAGGGGTCGTGGGTGATGCTGGCGATCTGTTTGGAGGAGCGGAACTCGGGGTCACCACGCAAACTCAGCAATGCCATTATTCTCGCCAGCGTCCTCAGCTCAGACCCGCCACCACCGTGCGTGCACCCCACCGGGCAGGCACCTCATTCCGTAAGTTGCGCTGCTGCAGCCTTTGGTAGTTGCGCAGGTCCCAGGAGTACAGGATGGTGTCTTCGCCTCCTGTCCAGAACTTATTGCCTACGATGTCCACACAGCGGGACCCAAAGTCAGGGACTGTAATTTTCCTGGTGGGCAAACAACAGGCTTGGGAGCCTCCTGGAAGAGCGAGGGTCAGGAAGCCCCAGCTAGATCCTCCCCGTGGCCTCAGAAAGTCCAACTGCAGAGAGGGGAAGCGGAGATCTCAGACTCGAACCCTGCCCAGGTCACCTGAGACCCTAGTTGAGAGGTCTTACCTGATCAGGGCGTGGTTCTGCAGATCCCAGATCTCCACAAACCCTCTGAAACAGGCCACGCAGACACGGGCGTCAGAGGAGAGGGCCAGGGAGCAGCACACGGTACCCGTAGAAGCCAGCTGCGCGCAGACGCGGGGTGTGGGTGCCAAGTCCCAAAGTGTCAGAGTCTGGGCCTTGCCCCCTGTGATCAGCCTCTGTTCATCAGGGAACAGCTTGCAGGTGAGAATGCAGCTGTGACGGTCCTGCGGGGACACAGCGCACTCTCGTGTCACCCGGTAGCGCCGGCAGAGGGCCCCATCTTGGCACCTCAGCCATGCCCAATTGCCCCTCACCTGCAAGTTCAGTTGGGCCTGAGGGATCTTGTCCCAGGCCTGCAGCGCACTCTCATCCCACACCCGGATGTAGCTGGCACCGCATGTGTACACGTGGTGGGTCGAACCACTAACGGCAATGGCAGAGACTTTCTTTCCATGGTGGAGTGTACCAACCTTCCAGGCTCCCCGCGGGGTCCACTGCCTGACCACTGCTTTACCTGGAACAGGAGGCTAGGGAGAGGACAGGTCGGCCGGCCATGAACATGGCAGCATGGCCTTGACCTACCATCACGCATGGCCATGGCCTGTGCCTGTCCTCCAGCCAGGTGCTAACCGTCCACACTCACCCATCCAACAGCAGGCCCTGGGTCAGGGCCCCCTAGGCCACACCTCTTGAGGAAGTGACAATGTGAGCCGTAGGCCCTACTTATCAGGACAGTGGGAAGAGAGCAGCCTTGTTCGGAACACCACTATGGGACGGAGACATGGATGCAGACATACCACTCCTACGCCAGGGGCGGCTGGGAAGGGAAGACGCCCCAGTGTTAACAAAAACATAGAACTGCAAGATACTTACAATTGCTCTGAGGAGCGACCAGACCTCACTCCTGTAAGGCGAGGAACAGGGCTGGCCTGCAGGGAGCAGCAGTACACAGGCATTCAAAGCGAGAGCCTCCAGAGGGACCTGACAGCCCCGCCCCGGCCACCGCCACTCCCCGCCCACCGCCACTCCCCGCCCACACTTACCAAGCGCAGGTCCTGGCAGGAGGCTGTGGCGGGTGGAGACGTGAGAAGGACAAGCCAGGGCATGAAATGCAGAGCCCTGTGCTGGGATCCCCTCTCCCAGGACAGCCTGCTTCCCCTCCCAGCCTTGCTCAAGACAGACCTACCTTGAGCCAGCCCTGGCCGCTTCACCTATCTCCCCTTCTGCCAGCCACATGGCCTGGAGCTCAGAGGTATCCAGGGCCCAGAAGTCCCGCTGCTGCTGGGTGACAGTGTTGAGCTCTTGATAGACAGGCCAAAGCTGTGGTGACAGGGGACGTGGGGACCCCTGGAACAGTCCATAATGGCTGTACAGCTGGTGCTGCCCTGGCTGCTTGTGGAGAAAAGAAGGATCAGGGCTTTCTGGCATGCTCCACATCTCCTCTGGTTCGCTGTAAATCTTGAGTATCCTGAAGTCTTCCTCCTTCTGTCTACTCATGTTCTTGCTCAGTGAAGTGTTGAGCCACCAGCTTCGAGGGCTTGAGAAACAGGCCAGCCAAACAGACTCTAGCTTCCTCCCAGTTTGTCCCGATCCCCTGTAGCATGAAGGAGAATCCGGGGGGAAATGCAGATGCACTGTGTGGCATCTGTTTAGAAGGTTCTAACGATGCCTCCTTTGCTGTGAGACCTTCAAAGATTGGTTAACTGTCTTTTAAAATGTTAGTAGCAGCTAGGCATGGTGACACACAGCTGTAATCCCAGCACTAGTGAGGCTGGGGCAGGAGGATTGCTGCAAGTTGAAGGCCAGCCTGGGCTACATAGTGAGTTCAAGGCCAGCCTGAACTTCATAGCAAGACTTTGTCTGAAACAAAGCAGCAAGCAAACAAGGGCCGGAGATGTAGATATCTCCATGCAAAGGACAGGGGCTCAGTCCCAGGACCACAAAAGGAAAATGTTGGCAGCAACAGAGTTAAAAATGAGGAATTCACACAGGCATCTTGAGACTGAGAAATAGGTGTGTTTTCTTTTTAATGTGGACATGTTTCAAATGAGAGCTTATCCACATGTAACTAAAACCTGAGGCAACAGGAAATGCTGGGACATCGCCTTGGGGACTCACTCCCTAGAGGGCCAGCATGGAAGAGCCCAGGGCTGTGCAAACAGAAGACTTTCTACTTGATGGGGCCAGGGTGCAATGTGACGAGGAGGTTGGCTTGGCGCTGACTAATACTTCCTACTCTCTGGGACTATTCTGAGAGCCGAACAGAATCATTGAGTAGAATGCTCAGCACTGGATGAGTCCAGTGGCCGACAGGGCCTCTGCTGAGACTCAACTCTGAGTCCTTCCTTCAGGAAGATCCCATGGCTACCTGTTCCTAGTCACCCAGGAGAGATCCTGGCAACACCCAGGTGGCTACAAGCAGAGTGCCTAAGGTGCCCCAGGGCACACCAGGCCAGTGTGGGGGATCGGATGAGGAGCCGAGTGCTCCCACAGAGGCTCCAGCAGGCACCAAGGAAGCCTCAGGCTGCTTGGCCTTGAGAAGTTGTATTGCTCACCCTATGCGTTTGACCTTGAACTAAATGTTTGACACAGTTAATCTCATTGTATCCTCATAACTGCTTGGGGGCCCTTTTTTTTTTTGATACCAGAAATCGAACTCAGGGCCTTTTGCTTTTGAGGCAGGTGCTTGGGGGCGTATTTTATTGGTCGTTTTGTTGGTTTGTTTTATGGTGTTGGGGATCAGACCCAGGCCCCTGGGTATTCCAGGCAAGTGATCTATCACTGAAGCTGTATATTAAACCTACATGGGCCCCATTTTATAGACTTTTAAAACTGGAGCTATAGCTAGGCAAGGAGGTGCACATCTGTAATCTCTCTGTCTGGGAGACTGAGGCAGGAAGATCACAAGTATAACTCAGCCTAAGAAGCTTAGTGCCTTAGCAAGACTCACTCTTAAAAGGGTGCTGGAGGAGAGTGTGTGTATGTGTGTAAAAGAAACAAACAAAACTTGCACAGAGAGCTGGTAAGTATCCAGTTCAGGGTCAAACAGCTAAAAAGCACAGAGAAGCTGTTCAAACCCTACCCTGCCTGGCCCCTTTGCCCTTTTCCTCATTAGAAAAGGAAACCACTATCCACCACAGTTCCCAGTGCAGCGACACTGTGACCTAATACAGCCACCTCAAGGATTTATCCTAGAGGCGCAATTGAACATACACAAAATAACATATGTGCAAAGTAAGCATTATAGCATATGTTTACTCCTGAGCAGACAGAACCCAAATGACCACAGGAGGGATCAGCGACAACGCATCCACAGAGGGAATACTACACGGCTCTTGAAAGTAACAAAGACATGCACTGACTCAGACAATCCCAAGGTGCATTGATAAGTGGGCCAAATACAAAGTTCATCACAATGTGCAAAATATACAACTTTTGTGTAAAAAAAAAAAAAACCATGGAAATTAGAACTTATTTTCACCTATGTTTGTATACACAAAAGGAATTAGGAAGAGTAGTTGCTTTTGGAGGATTGAAACTGGTAGATAGGAAAAAGTAATGGGAGGGAGATTAGTCATTATAACTTGAAATAGTTTTTGTGCATTTGGGGTTTTTCAACGTAAGTTACAAATTGTGGGCCCTGAAGCCTCTTGCTTGGCCAAGTGATCTTTCACCTTCCTCCAATGACAGTCTTCTTGATTCTTAGTCATTTAACAAACTGAGCACACTCTTCCTGAGATGGACACAGCCCCCTTAACTGGGAGGATGGAGGCACACACACACCAGCGCCCCCAACTCTGGGTGATGAGGACCCCAGACCAGTAATGGATCCACTCACTGCCCAGGCTCCCTTTGAGAAACTGGGCAAAGCATAAAGGCAGTGAAGAGCTATTTAACGACAAATTTTGACTTCATATTGATCCTACTAAGACAAGGTTTTCTGAAAAAGAATAGAAGAATCAATACCACCAATCCCCTTCTCTCTTCCAGGGCTGAAAATTCAGAACCCTCCCCTTACCAGACTCTCTATCTAAAGTCTCAGCACAAAATGTTGGGGCTTGCCTGGCCTAGAAAATAAGCCCCCACAAGTCCCCATGGCAGGAAACTCACTTCTGAGGCAGAAGGTCAAATCCCACAGACCAGAAGTCAGCAGAGTGAAGACTCAGCCAGTCTTAGGGGTCCCCCACTACCTCCCTCCTGCCCGCAGTGCTCCTATTTATAAACCTCAGAACCTGGGTCAGGTGCTTGGGCCATGAATGACTAGTCAATCACCAATCTTGGTCACAACTGTGCTGAGCTCCTACTGGGACAATATTTTCATTAATGTTGGGTCTTTAGGTGGAGAACAAGTCAGGGACAAGTAAGTTTGTGGCAGGGGGCAAAAGCAGCAAGAAACTGGAGAGATTTGGCTCCTGTGTCCCTACAAAAGCCAGTGTTTGGGCAAAAATGAGGGCGGAGTCTAAACTCCAGGTGAGTCCTCTTTGCTCCTGAAGACTGCACTTGGGCTGAAGCCGATAAAGGTGCTGAAGGAGGGGCTAGCACGCTCCTTCGCTTCCCCCTGCTCTGGCCTGAACGCGCCTGGCTCTGTGCCTGTCATCTCGCACCAGGGCTTTGGAAGTGATCACCAGGAAGCCTCGGAGCCCTGTGGCTGCACCATCCGGTGGTTCTTCAGAGCGGCACAGCTGAAGCACTCCTGCCCCCTGGAGTACTTGTTCAAAGCGAGCGCTGGGCCCTCCCCCACAGTTCTGGCTCGGGAAGTCTGCAGTGGCCCTGACCAACTGTGTGGGAGCCGTGACAGAGACGGTGACGGCGGCGGAGGAGGAGATGATGGCGGGCGGTGGCGGCGGCAGGGGTGCTGTCGGCCTGGTGACACATCTGAGAAGCTCCACACAAGCCTCGGGCTGGTGGGCCCTTTCCACAGAAGGGAAGGGCTCGGTGGAGCCGGACACCTCTCTAGTTCTGCTCTTCTCACCAGCCTCTCTCCTCTGGTTTCTTTCTCATTGACGGGCTTCCTTCTTCGGAATCAGAAGTCTGAAGTCGCTGTTACTTAGAAATCTTTCAACTCCCGACCTCCAACCTCCAAAACTCTTTGTCTACCTGCTCTCCCCCTCACCTAGCGCCCCCTGCCGGGGATTCTGCAGCTGCCTGCTCCCCAGGCTCCGGAGCGCAGTGCTGAAGATCTGTCCCCATCCCATCTCCCCTGCTTTTTCCTTCTTCCCCACACCGGACCGCTCTGTATTTAACCGAGTGTTTCCTGCCTCGGGCTTTGCTCCTGCTACTGCTGAGTCCAGAAACGCTGCTCCCGCCCATCCTCCTGAGTCAAAGGGACGCACTGGGAGCCCGGCGGCCTGAGGAGCAGGGACTAGAGGTCACTGAAGGCCCGGCCCCGGCGAGGCAGCCCCAGCCTGAGGGAGCTCCAGGCCCGAAATTCAGAGCGGACCTTCAGGGACACAAATCCTCATCCTGATGTGTAATTCATTTGTGGTGAGAATTTTTTCTCTTTCTTTCTCTTCAATTCCCCGAGGAAACACAACAGTGTGGCATATAGGGTTGGCTTTACTCCCCGCTTGGAAATATGAGCTGTAATAGGAGATCGGAACTTCACAGGTTCTTATTAAGAAGTCACTAAATGGCCAGAAGAGCTAGACTACAAATCCAAGCCTGTGATACATTTTAAAATGTGATTGTGAGAGCGATGGAATCATAGGAGTTCCTTATATTCCAACAGGAAGGGGAGGGCTGAGGATTTAGCTCAAGTGGTACCACACCTTCCCTGGAGGCACAAGGGCCCGAGTTCAATCTCAGGTACCACAAAAAGTGAAAATAAAAATAACTTTTTAAAAATGGGAAGGGGAGCAAGGGAGGGGGGAGAGAAGAAAGGCAAAAGGAAAAAATGAAAACATCTTTTATAAAAAAAAAAAAAAGGGGGAGAAGAAGGGCTGAAGGGAGGGAAGGGGCAATGGCGGAAAACCAAGATATATCATGTGCGATGCGACGAATGTGATCATGATGTGTATCAAAGTGTACCAATAAAATTCTTAAAAGATCTAGGACCTTGGCAATATCTAGAAAGGGTTGTAGGGGAAAGACAGGGCCCAAACAGAAGCCTGGGCAGGATGCTCAGTGGTGAGGACTCAGGCCTGCTGCTTCCAAGCAGCATAAACTCTGACAAAGTATCAGTCTATGCCTCAGTTTCCCCATCTGTAAATGGAGCTGACACATTACATCCTCCCTAAAGTTGTGGTCAGAGCCAGAGCTACAAGGGCTCTGATGATGCCAGATTGCAAATAGAACCTCACTCAAAAGGAGAGAGAAGGGAGTGGCTGGGGGGGCCCTCAGTCAGTGAATGCAGCCCTCGTGGACAGGATTTCTAAAGGGGGCAAAAGTCTGATCACGGTAGCACTGTCTGAACTAACATGGTCCAGTCCCAGAGCTCCCTCAGGAGGGACATTTACAGGGAAGGAAACCGAGGTACGAGGAGCTGAATTCCTCTGCCATAAAGAAGAACAAATGTAGCATTTGCAGGAAAATGGATGTACTTCGACACCATATTCTTCAGTGAAATAAATCAGACACACAAGCTTAAATATTGCATTTTTTCTCTTCTATAAGCAACTCAAAGTATAAAGAAATGAAAGACCAAAGTAAAAGATAACAGGAAACAGAGATGGAACTTTTGCAAAAGGGAAGGAGACCAAGAGATGGAAGGAGGGGATTTTAAAAAGAATTAAGATGTGTTATGTACAGGTACCAACTCCCACAATGAATGTAATCATTATATACTGCAAACATGTACCAATAAAAATACATAGAAAGGGCCAGAGATTTAGCTCAGTGGTTCCAGCACCTGCCTCGCAAGCGCAAGGCCCTGAGTTCGATCCCGGTAACCATATACAATGCTGGGCATGGAGATTCACGCCCACCAGCAATCAATACCACATACCACAGTGCCAGGTGTGGTGGCTTACGCCTGTAATCCCAGCACTCAGGAGGCAGAGGCAGGAGGATCGCTGAGTTCCAGGCTTGCCTGGGCTACATAGTGAGCTCAGGGCCAGCCTGACCTACAAAGCGAGACCCT
>PVIC010023958.1:0-26418 GCA_004025085.1 Thryonomys swinderianus
TTTTTATCTATGCAAAACAGAATACCATAGTGTGTTGTTGATGGAAAATCTATACACAATAATCAAAGTCCTTTCTTACTGCTTTTTCTACCTTCTCTTTCTGTGAAAAGAGACAGAGACAATTAGGTTAGAAAATACTTCTCTAGGTCTGAATGATGACACACCTTATCTTTTCAGACCAAAGAAGGAGTTTGGGCCTTTGGACACTTGAAATCCAAAAAGGGACCTGATATCGCATCATACCTGGCAGTAGTCATTTGGTCAAACTCACATAACCATGGGAAAAACTGAGACTCATTAAAAGAAAGTGACCAGGCCAGAGATTTAGCTCAGTAGTGCCACCGCCTGCCTAGCAAGCGCAAGGTCCAGAGTTTGATCCCCGGTGACCACATACGACAATATAGGGGGTGGTGACTCACGGCCACCAGCAATCAGTGCCACATACCACAATGCTGGGCATGGTGGCTCACGCCTATACTCCCAGCACTTGGGAGGCAGGCAGGGTCAGGAGGATTGCTGAGTTCAGGGCTTGCCTGGGCTACATAGTGAGCTCAGGGCCAGCCTGAACTGCAAAGGGAGACCCTGTCTCAAAACAACTAAAAAAGAAAAAAAATGACCAGGCACAGGTGCTTTAAGAGTTAAGCCTTTCCTTCTCCTTGACAGACCTTTTCCTTGGGCAGAACTGTGTCAGAGCTTTTCTTGTCTATGTGCCATAGTCTCCTCATTTGGAGACATTAGCATGAATCAGAAGACAGGTTTGTGCACTTGGCCAGTGACATTTCACTGTGCCTCAGTTTTCACGTTATAGAATACTCAGGGTATGAACACATTGAGGAAGGCTGCATACAGGCCATGCAGCATATGTTATGTCTTTGCTCTGTCAAGTGAAATCATTTTTGTCCCCATGATTGTGCATTCCTATTAACTTGGATACAGCACACAAGAGTACAGTGTACAGGGCTGGAGATTTAGCTCAGTGGTTCCAGCGACTGCCTCACAAGCGCAAGGTCCTGACTTGGATCCCCAATAACCACATACAATGCTGGGCGGGTGACTCACGCTCACCAGCCATCAATACCACATACCACAATACCAGGCGTGGTGGCTCACACCTGTCATCCCAACACTCAGGAGGCAGAGGCAGGAGGATTGCTGAGTTCAAGGTTTGCCTGGGCTACATAGTGGGCTCAGGGCCAGCTTGAACTACAAAGCGAGACCCTGTCTCAAAAAAATAAAAGAATATAGTGCACAATACGCCTTGTGCTAGGACCTTAGAAAGCTTTCATGGGTTAGGGAAATGAGTTATATACATTATGTCCTTATTTTTATTATTTTCATGCAAATACAGATTAACATAGGTGGAGCACCTCATAACACAGGTGGGAGTAGACTATGGGCATAATAAAATCAAATGACAAGGGCCGGAGGGTTAGCTCAGTGGTTCCAGCGCCTGCCTCGCAAGCGCAAGGTCCTGAGTTCGATCCCCAGTGACCACATATAATGCTGGGCGTGGAGACTCACGCCCACCAACAATCAACACCGCATACCACAATGCTGGACGTGGTGGCTCACGCCTGTCATCCCAGCACTCGGGAGGCAGAGACAGGAGGATTGCTGAGTTCACGGCGGCTTGCCTGGGCACTACAGTGAGCTCAGGGCCAGCCTGAACTACAAAGCGAGACCCTGTCTTAAAAATGAAAAAAAAAAATCAAATGACAAATTATTTTTTGCTGGTAAATAAATGGACAAAGAGAGAAAGAACAAATCACAGAGGAGATTGATGAGAACTCAGCCTGAGAAAGAACAAAAAGGAGCAGAGGGGAGTAGAATTACAGACAAGTGCTTCCGGAAAAAGAGCACTTAGAGACATGTTAAGGGTCATAGAATTGCGTCCACCCCTTGGCTTCCCAAGAATGCTTTATATGGTACATTTCTGAAATATTATTTTAAAATTTTTATGTCTATCACAGTCTTAATAAAGAGACCACAATAATCAAAGCTGATATTTCTTTCTATTCACATCATGTGAAAGTGCACTTCAGAGTATTTCAAGCCGTATCGGGACTCACTAGACAAGACCTTTGGATAATGACTAGAACACTGCTACCCAGTAAACCTCGGGTCTTTCCTGAAACCATTTTATCAGTTTTGAATACTGGATTTTTTGTATGATGTAATGAGAAATGTTTAAATTATATGAATAAACGTGATGTATGACAAAGGATAGGAGTTGGGGAATTAACTCAAATGGTACCGTGCCTAGCTTGGGAGCACAAAGGCCAAAGTTTGATGCCTGGTACCATAAATAAAAGATAGATGATAGATAGATAGATAGATAGATAGATAGATAGATAGATAGATAGATAGATAGATAGATGATAAATAGATAGATAGATGATAGATAGAAGAGATGGGGCCCTACTAAGGTCACCTATAAATAAATTGAGACTGGCCCTGAAATTTTTGTGTCTGGGGCATGGGAAATCATGGGTAAATGTAGACCTCCTCACACTGTGGACTTCCTCCTGGCCATAGTCAGATTTCCAATCAGTGTGAGATTCATATTTTGGGAAATGAATATCAAGTGATACAGAGCTGAGATAAGGGATCCTTATAAGTGATGGACACATTAGTATTTTTCTCTAAAGAACAGAATGACTTCATTAATATGAAAGTGGAAAACTTAGGAGTGAAACACACTTCTTACAAACAGTGCTCACTTGGCATTCAATAATGCATCATGCAGCACAAAGGGTTTTACCAGATTTTGTACTATGCTCTTTGAATTTCCAGCCTCAAAATTTGTATTTTATTGCTATATTAATTTTTCTATGTGTGACATGCTGACATAGGAATGGATAATAGACTGGAAAACTCATATGCTTTAGCTGAATAAGAAAGCAATTATTCCCATTCAAGATGTCCAGCAAAGCAAAAGCCTTGAGAGCAAGAACATGAGAGCAAGTTGAAGCTAAATACAGAGAAATCATTTCAGAAGGATAATATATTTAAAATTAAATCTCCAGGTGGAGTAGACAGCCCACTGCAAATACTGAATACCCTATTTAAAGACAAACATACATTTCAGTCTACCACTATCTGTGAGGACTTTGGAAATTATTCAATTTCTCCATCTTCACCCATCAGGAAATCAAGGGGCAATCAGATTATATCTCAAAAAGTCTTTATGATGATTAAGAAATCTAATGTCCAGACAAGGTCCTGCATGTTGGACACTCTTTCTGCATGCATGATTGCAGCACTTAAAATTCTGACACTATTTCTAGAATAATTCTGATATTGGGTATACATACTTAAAACAAAGCCATAAACATGGAGAAGGACCATGGAAGTGAAAAATGTCCCACTAAATCTCGCGGGTTTTGTTGATTTTGACAGAGGAGTACAAACTACAATAAAGAGTAAAGTACTGGGTAAAGGTAAAAAATGATAAGGCCAAGATGTATTATTTCAAAAATAGATAACTACTTAATGGAATGGGTTTGAAAACTCAAGAATAAGAGGTAAGTGAAGACTCATGGCCATGTTGAAATCCATATCCATTTTTGGGAGAAAAAAATGGTAACAGGAGAATGCAATTGCATTTGGTAATATATTGACTCTGAGGCTGAAACTTGCCATCACACTGTGCAGACTATACATATTTCCTTAATTGTCTCTTACCTGTCTCTCTCTTTCTCTTATGTATGCAATTTTTGTCTATGATTCTGGAATTTTGGGTCTTCCAGAAAAAAAGTGAGAAGTAACAAAGATAAAAATCACTTTATTAGCATAGAAAAGATCTCTCCTTGTGTCATTTAACTTTTATATTTGCTTCGTAGGATCTCACAACTAAAGGTATACAACTCTAGGTGAAGTAGGAAGTTTGTCTAAGGGAATTGGAATGTTTGCCTTTTTTTCATCTTTACTTACAGAATATTGCTATCATTTGACCCCAATTTAATTTACACAATAATTATGTTCCTCTCGGATATATATTCACATATCTATTCACCATATATATCCAATATAGTGTGTATATTCATTTTCTTGGCTCAAATTAAATAGATTGAGAAAGATAGTGTGAAATCTTGAAACCTGCTAATTCATTCCCAAATATTGACCTGTCAAACAGCCAACCCTCTGTCCGTTCCATTCGCTCCTGTCCTGACCTGCACTCATGAGGTTTTCTTACATTAAGGGATTGATTGATTTTTTTTTTTTTTTGAAATAGGGTCTTGCTTCGTAGTTCAGGCTGACCCTGAGCTCACAATGGAACCCAGGCAAACCTCGAACACAGCAATCTTCCTGTCTCTGCCTCCCGAGTACTGGAATTACAGGCGTGAGCCACCATGCCCAGCACTGTGGTACGCGGTATTGATTGCTGGTGGGCGTGAGTCACCACACCCAGCATTGTATGTGGTTACTGAGGGTCGAACTCAGGACCATGAGCTTGCAAGGCAGGGACTGGAACCACTGAGCTAAATCTCCGGACCAAGGGATTGATTTTTCCATAGAACACTGACCATGAAACCTTCTGGACACAAAAGTGACCCTATTTTCAAGAAGAGCACACTAAGTCCATTAAGTAAACGTGAGCAGCTCTGGAAAGCCAGGAGTAAACTGCTTAAATACAATTACTATTAGGCGAGGTGAGGCTGACGTCATGAGAAAGAGCCGGCCCAGAAGTTCCCGCGTTACAACCTATCATTTGAGCTCTGACCAAGCAGATAGCGAATTTCTTACCTCATTCCCATCACAGAGTGAAGGAATGAAGCAGGAGCCAATCAGCGATAGAGGCGGGTTGTATGAATTGTCCAATCAGGTGGGTCAACGTACACGTGTTCTTCCGGTGTCATGGCGCTATGGCCGAGACTTCTCAGGTTTGCTAGTTCTCCTCTGTGACTTCTTCTGCCAGCGCAGTGTGTGAAAACAGCACTTGGGAGACCCTCAGTCCACGCAATGGTGATGTTGTGGGACAGAAGCGGGGGGTGGGATGGAATCGGGATGAGATCTGAAAGAAGTGATCAGAACCAGGTTCGGGGAGCAACCGCCTCCCTGCTTAGCTCCAGACCCCGCGGTTCTTCTGATCTTCGGTGCTTTTGTTCCTTCTTCCCCGTGTGGGTCAGGGTTGGTTCCAGGTTCCCTGCGTGCTGTCTGCACTGTGACACTCCCAGGCCGCAGTGCCGCCTTGGGTGACCCCAGGCACCGCCTCGTCTACACCAGTCATGGAAGAGTTCAAGGGGAGTGGGTTGGAGCTGGGTGCAGCTGTGATGTGCTAAGTCCCTGGTCACGTTCCTTTTCGAAGGAGAGCTGGAGGATCTGACCTTTGTAAATGTCTGCGATGCACGATCTCCTCCCCACAACTCATCCTCAGCCCGCTGCCTTTTTATAACATTTTCTCATATTTCCAGGGTCACTACAGGTGTCGATAAGTGCTATGAGAATCCATAGAAAGACCCAACATTGAGGTGATGTGACTGGGGGTGGTGTGCTTGCAATGAAATCCTGCATTTTATTTTGAGCAGCTCCCCGAATCATCACCTTGATTATTGATGTCACACCTCTATTTACAGTAGTAAAGAACAGAGCTTGTAGTCTCACTACATTATGGAATGGGGTCATGAAGCAAAAAAGGATGCTAGAGGAATTTTTACTACAAATAAAAACAGCGATTCCTTGAAACAGTGGCTGCTAATAGGAGCACAGTAATTGCTCAGTGGTTTAATGGCCACCTCTCACAAGAAACTGTGTATTTTACATGACCACTTGGAACTCAGGCTCTTAAACCTTTTTCTAAACCATGTGTTCATTTTATAGAAATAGGATTTTAGAGAAAAACTGGTTATTTTGCACTTTAGTTTGCTCTCCTGGAAACTGGGGAACATAGTAGGGAGCGACTTAGTGGGCAAATTTCTTTGGAAGGGGGAGAGCTGTGTTCCATGTGACCGAAGGAAATTGATTCTTTCCCCACTAATTCACTATTCTTATTTTAATTCTTACCAGCATGGCTTACTTCCCAGTTTCCCCTAGCTAGAAGCCTTACTGTAAGACAACTAAAAAAAATACTCGTTACAGTTAGGCTTTTCAGACAGTTTAGAAAAAATGGAGGGGATGTTAATGTATTGCCAAGAGAAAGGGAAAAGCTCTTGCTCGGGACAACTTTCTGAAGGGGGTGCCTGTTCACACCAAACTGAAAAACATTGAATTAGTGTATCTATATGGACATGGACGTGTGATATTTGTAGTAGTGGAAAGAGAAAGAAGGGTTCTCGTCTTAAATAATTGCAATACTTCTTATACTGTTCCTGCACATGGTTCTAACTTTGAGATGTTGATTGAAATGGATTTTATGTGAAACAAGAACTGAACTAGAGGTAAATTCTCATAGTTAAAATCCATAGGCACGTGAAGGAGTAGGAAGACACTTATTTTTTGTAATGTAAGAAGGAACAAAGGAGAATAAAAGAGAAATAAGAGAGCAGGGCTCTTTGGAAGGACATGAAATTGGCATCTAAAACCGTGTTTCCCTCCACTTTGTGTGACAATAGTTGAAGGATTGTGTGCTGGCTTGGCCTGAGCCTGGGTCAGAGGTCACAGACCTAAAGAAAGGAGGAAAACTTAGTGACATATACTGACATACACATTAAATATGTCTTTTGTTACTACTGATCAGTTCACCTAATTTTTTTTTAGTTCACCTAATTATTTATGAAACAAAATTACAAATTAGGAAAATCGTATTGTCATTTTAAATTTAGAGTTGTTTTGCTGGTATTATAAATATAGTTATATTAAGTACGTAATTTAAAGAATTCCTAGCATATTGCACCATCAAATCTGAAAAGAAATAAGAATTAAGGTACATCATCATCTTGGTGATGAATGTAACTCACAAGTTCTACTTAAAGTGCACCAATAAATTCAATTAAAAATTATATTGCAATAAAGCCCTGTTTATTTGAAAAAGTAATTTCAGTATCTCAGTATTTTCTAATTCCAGTGTTAGCCATGTCTATTTACAAGTACTCTAGACCAACTTTGAAATGGCCTATTAGCAATAACATGGTGAGAGAATAATGAAGTACACATGAATATATGTGTATCTGTATGTGCATATGTGAGGGTCAGTATATATTTTATATACTGAATTTTGTATAATACAGCCCCCTCCCCACTTTCTTTACTTTATACTTAATTGACAGTTGTAGTTTAAATCTGGATGTTCTTCCAAAGCATCATGTACTGATAGGTAGGCCTTTTGGAAGGTGACTGAGTCATAGATGTGGTACTGAATTAGTCTACTGATGGGTTTATAGCAAGGTATAACGTTGGGAGGTAAAGCCTGGTAGAAAGACATGGGTCTCTCTGGTGTGGTCTAGAATGTATATATATATACTCCCTTGATGGCTCCCTGTTTCCCAATGCTTTGCCACGAGCAAGTATCCCCTATGCCGTGCCTCTCTCCCAGGCCACCATGCCTTGGAGCCAGCCAACTATGGACTAAAATCTTTATAATCTGAATGAAAATAACCTTCCCTGCTTTGAATTGTGAGTGTTGGAGAATTGCATCTTGGTGCCATGAAAATAACAGACAGATTTGTTCAGTTATCATAATGCTTTAGTGACACTGCTTCTTAGACTTTTGGCTAAGATCAAGTATAATATTTTAGTGATAGTAGTTTTTTGCTTTATATCGTGTGAATTTAAACGTCACTCAAAGCTGCATCAGCCACATTTTGCATAAATTGTAGTGAGAAGAAATTTTACTATCACATCTCATTGGCTATTTAGCTATCTCCTAGGTCTAGTATGATTACCATCCTATGGATATACACTTTTGAGGGGCAGACAGCGCAGATATCTTCCTCATGTGCAGTTTACCTTACTTAACTGTGAAGCACTCTGGCTTTTGTCATTTATTTCTAAACCAATTTGGTAAGTAGCAGAGACTCCTTGAAAACTCCTGCATACTGTAGTCATTAGCTTCATATTCCACCTCAGGAATAAGGATAAGAGCAACATGAAAAAGGTTTTAGCCATAAGACTCTTACTTCAGAGTATTTTTGGAAAGAGGTGTACTTAATAGCAACATCATGGGTTCCATATTTCTTCATCCTTTTCCACCCATCTTTTCTCCTCACACTCCCTACCTTCCTCTGGGCTTTTTGTTTTGGGTGGGGGTGTGCTGTACCAGAGATTGAACTTGGGCCCTTATGCTTCCAAGGTAGGTGGTACCTCTTAAGCCGAATCCACAGCCTTTACCTTCCTCTGTTCTTTGCTTTCTTCTTTGGTTGTTTTGTTGTTTTTAGAGTCAGGGTCTCACCTTGTAGTTTAGGCTGGCCCTGAGCTTACTGTGTCACCCAGGCAAGCCTCAAATTCACAGCAGTCCTCCTGCCTCTGCCTCCCGAGTGCTGGGATTACAGACATAAGCCACCATGCCTGGCATCGTGGTGTGTGATTACCAGGTACCTTGCACTTGTAAGGCAGATGCTGGAACCACTGAGCTAAATCCCCAGTCCTCTTAGAGTCTTAGAAGCTCTTGAGTCTAATCCACAGAATATGGCCCAATGTAACATTTAATGCATGCTCTCTTTGTTCTTGTGCTATGATAGGCCACTGATAATAGCCACAAAAGCATGTTGCTAATATACATTCAAAATGTCATAATATGTCATTTAACACTCCTTTAAATGAATAACTTAAAGTGAGTAATACATTCAGCCTCAAGAAGATTCAAATGTATGGCAGTTATACTTTCTGAAGGAAATTGGAACTTCTGAGATGCTTAGGATTTACTATAAAAATGACTGCATGTGTCATTTGATATGTGAGGTTAAAGAAATAGCTTTTAAAATTACCAACATGTCAGTCATTAGGCACAGAACAGTTGGGACTGTATTCACCTGAAATGATGTGGGTATCACCAGTGTTCAAGAGAAAGGTAAATAGTTCACATTTTTCTGCAGATTTTACCATTTAAAGATGAATTTTAGTGTCTTTGATGTTTTGTAAGAAAAATTATTATAAAAATATTCTCATGCTTTAAATACATGTTCAGCAGTCATTTCATGTACAGACGACTTGGAGGGTTCTTTTTTTAATTTCATTTTATTTTTTAAGACAGGGTCCTGCTTTGTAGTTCAGGCTGGCCCTGAGCTCACTATGTAGCCCAAGCAAGCCTCACATTCAGCAATCTGGAGGGTTGTTCTTTTTGTGGAAGTGACTCTAATTGCCTGAGGGCTTTTACTAGAAAATTTTTGCTATTTTATTTATAAACATTCACTTAAAATTTGCATATATAAAAAATATCTGTGAAGGGATGCTTTCACTAATTGCAAAATGTCCCCTCGATGTGTAGGAAACACCAGGAAGTTAGTAAAGCTTTTGTCTGTGGATGATTGGCTCACAGGACACAAGCTAAGCACAGAAAATCCGCTTTGCATGGAAATCCATTTGCACTGGGGTTGGCACCAACCAGTAAGCTTGTACCTGAGAAGGAATAAAAAGAGAAGAACAACTCTCCTTTTTTCTGTGGAGGTACTCTGGCATTTACTTGCTTTAGATGTTGGTCTCCAGTTCCTCAAGGCTTCCAGTACCAACTCTTTAACTATCCAGTGGAAATTCTTGGGTAGGGAAAGACCTCGAGATGAAGGGGCTGGGAATTAGATGCAGTTGCTAAGGTCATACCCCCTGGCCTTATTCATATACTGCCAGACTTGTGCTTTTCCAATATCCTTTGATAGTAAGTCTACCCATCACATGACTCCAGGTGAGAACTTTACTATGGAGCAATTAATATGCTGAAATACAGAAGAAGTGTCCATCTGTGAGGGGGATTAGCACATGATGAAGAATGCATGTGTTGAGCTCTTGGCTGTTCCTGCCTCATCACAGAGAAATGATTGAGAATGGGGCTACATTGAAACTACTTTTCTGGCCATCATGCTAAGATTAGTCTTCAGAATTCTGGATTTCTTCATGACCTTGGAGTTGATAAATTTCCTGTCTGAAGCTTTTGAAATATCTTCTTTCATCTTCATTCCTTTACAAAATGTGGTCATTACATTTTACCACCTTCTTCATTTATTAAATAGTTTTATTCCCTTTTTTTGGCATGGTTTTATTTATTGAAAAAATATAGATAAAGTGCAAGAACGTCTGTGCCATGAAGCTAAGTGGCACATTTAGTTTTCTGCTTTGTGACAACTTTACATTTTTCCTTTTATTCCATTGTGTTCTCCACTCACTTGGACACAGATTTTTCTTTAGGTTTAATTGTTTTCTTCATGTGGGATTGACTCTGGAAGTTCAGTGGCACAGTTGTGATCCTGTATTCAAAGACAAGCAAAAAAGAAAGAGCCTGTAGTACAATAAAGAGACACAAGCAGCTCTGCAAAGCTGGAAGAAAAATCCTTCTTCAATACAGTGACCCAACAAGATAGGTGAAGCAACGTCCAGGAAAGACAGTGGGACAGGAAGGGTGTCTAGAGTCTGTCATTTGAGGGCCGGGCTTGGTGGCTCACGCCTATAATCCCAGCACTCAGGAGGCAGAGGCAGGAGGATTGCTGTGAGTTTGAGGCTACCCTGGGCTACATAATGAGTTCAGGGCCAGCCTGAACTACAAACTGAGATGACCCTGTCTCAAAAAAATAAGAAAACAAAAAACAAATCAAAGTAGAGTCTGTCATTTGGGCTCTTCTCAAGCAGCTATTATACTTTCTCCTTCTCCATCTTGGCTTAGTGGGCAGAAAATGGAGCTTGCTTATATCATGAAGAAGCTTTCTGTTGTATGAACTGTCCAGTAAGGTAGAGTGGCCAGAGAAGAAATTTTCTGTCAAGCACTCAAGTCAGATGCTCCCAGTGTGTTCCTGAAAAAGCCCCAACCTGGCTTAACATGACTTGCTATATGAATTCTATTGCCTGTGGCTGCGTGGGAAGATTTTGAAAGACCCTCAGCCCTCAAAACATCAACTAAGCAATTTCAAGTGTCCCACCATAGGAAAGGCGCTTGTGGTAGATGCCCAACTTCTGTCTGGAAGTGGACAGAATGAGCTTTGGCAGGATCCGTTCCTCCCTCAGGCAGGTGGTTAGTCCTTACTGCTGTGTGTCAGCTGTCACTGGTGTGCACCTCTGGTCCTTTCTAAGCCTCGGTGGGACCAAGACAGCGGCCAGGACCTAAGCTTTCTGTCCATCCCAGGGAGGTGACTGGACCTCGCCCAGCCCCCTGCTTTGTCAGCTCATTGCCGCAGCCCCCTCCTCACCATGCTGCTCAGGAGCAGGAGGGCTGAGGGGAGACTCCTCGTGGATGTACGAAGGTTCTGTGTAGGTGAAGCTATGCAGTGCTGGGTTCCCTTTTTTTTTGTCCCAGCAGCAGACCAGGAATTATGCTTTGTGTCTTAAATGCCTCAGAGTTTGAAAGTTGATTGGTCTGTGAGGGCCCTGTCCTCATCAGTGAATTCACTCATTGGTGAGTTCAGTATCTGGATGTGCTCTTTGGGTGTGAGGACTTGTTGGAGACGGGTCACTAGAGAGAGGCAAAGCGTGGGAAAGTGTGCTCTTGTCTGTAGCTCATCCCATCTCTCCCTCCGTCCAGGGTGCACGGCTTGACTACCTTTTCTTTCACCTCTTTGTCATCATATTTCTGCTTTGGATCAAACAAAATGTGAACTGATCTTGAACCAGTGTAAATGTCTGCTTCTCTAATTTGTGACTGTTTGGTATTTTATTTTGATAAAAGTAAAGTGGATAATCCTCCTAATTATGTTAAATTTGTTAAAAATTTAGATACAGGAAATCAAGCACTCCAGTTGTATCCTCCACTCTGGATTTGATGACAGTAAATTCCAAAGTTTCCAAACACTTCTCAACAATTCCTTACTTATTGTAGGGTTTTTAAAAATTACATACAAATGTTTAACATCGCTCGTGATGAAGTTCAGTGTTAAGGGCCTGGCCATGCCTGCTGCAACTACTCTGTTATATCTAGAACAATGCAGAAGTTTTCTCTTGTTTAAAATGCTGAGAAATGGATGAGAAATTTTCAGTTTAAGGAAAGAAAGATAAAAGTAATTCTATAAAGGACAATTTCCAGAAAAAAGTGACTGTTAAATTTTGACTCTTGAGGAAAGGTATCCATCCACAGGTGACTTATGAATGGGTGAAAAGATAGAAAAGCACCATCTCACACAATTGCTATCATGGATAGTTTATAGGTACTGTTTTAAAAATGACATGTTATTCCCTTAGAAAAAGGAAAACGGGTAAAGAAAAAAATTGAGGGTAAAAAACAAAAAAAAGAAAATGGAAACAAAGCTCATGTATATAGGAGGTGGGGAGTTATAAGGAGTGCAGGAGAATGGGGAAAAAATGAGAATCAAGGGGCCGGAGGGTTAGCTCAGTGGTTCCGGCGCCTGCCTCGCAAGCGCAAGGTCCTGAGTTCGATCCCTGGTAACCACATATAATGCTGGGCGTGGAGACACACCCACCAACAATCAACACTGCATACCACAGTGCCTGACATGGTGGCTCACGCCTGTCATCCCAGCACTCTGGAGGCAGAGACAGGAGGATTGCTGAGTTCGCGGCAGCTTGCCTGGGCACCATAGTGAGCTCAGGGCCAGCCTGAACTACAAAGCGAGACCCTGTCTCAAAAAGCAAAAAGAAAAAAAAAATGAGAATCAAGATACGTCGTGTACAGGTATAAATGCTAAATGTTAAATGTGTTCATAATGTATATCTAAAATGTACCAATAAACTTAATATAAATAAAAATAAAAATGAGATGCCAGGTTTGGCACATGCCTATCATCCCAGCACTTGAGAGGGCCTGAGGCAGGAAGACTGTGAAGAGTTGAAGTTCAGTGTGGTTTAAGTAGTGAGTTCAAAGCCAATCTGAACTACAGCGTGAAACTCTGTCTCAAGAAAATGGACGTGCTGAACGAGGTCGAAGGATGACTGAAAGCAATATTGCAGCAGGTGGAACCAGCAAGTGTTGGTCTGCAAGCGGGTCAGTAATTAGGCACAAAATGGTGCTCTGTGCTGGGAGGAGCAAAGTAAAGCAGATGCGGAGTGGGAAAGTGGGATGACGGCGGGTGGCAAACCAGCGCCCGAAGCAGTGGTTTTCCTCTGAAAGTGTCTTTAGTGTGAAAGTAAAGGGTGGGCCGTCCTCTGGCTCAGCTTGAAAGTGGCTCAAAAATTTTAGACTCCGAAGAAATATAGAAATAGACATAAAATTATATAAATATTTTTGTACTGCTAAGTTCACCTAATCATTTTTGAGGCACAACTGGAATTTTGTCTCTGTTGGTAGCATAAAAAATGGTTAAGCAACATTGTCTAGGTGTCATGGGAGAGGCACTACACAGAAATAATTTCAAGGTCTTCTTTATGATAGTAAGGGTTAGGCCCATTTACCTTCTCTCTGAAGAACATTATAATCTTAATTATCATTATTTTTAATTTTAACAGTGAATCTCACTACCCTGAGTTTGAAGCTCGTATTCTCTTGCCTGGGCCTCCAGAGTGATGTGGTCAAGTACAACTATATACTGTGATCACAGTGCTTGGTTAAATTAAACATCATCAATTATTTATTTTTGTGTCAAGATTTTAAATTTTTTCCATTGCAAATGTCTGGGTCTCATCCTAAAAGACATCCTTGGAACTTTGAAATTAGTTGTGCGTAGAGTATAATTTTTTTTTAAATGGAGGAGAGAATCTAAGACATCACAATTTTTAACATGGTAGAAATGTCCATCCCTTTTATCATAAGCCAATTTGAGGCAGTAGGTTCATTTCTGTGAAAAGGGTGGCTCAGTGTGCTACCCCTTGGTAACTTCAGAATGATGCCTCCTAATGAGAAACAATATCACCTGCTTGGGCACCAGTCTTCACTTGAACAGTGCTCAATAGCAGAGCACTCTGAATTGTTTTGTCACTCTGGGTAGTGCACTGATGAGGGGCTCCCCATTTGTGGTTGGAGAATTGCATAGTGCTTAGCAGGCAATATGTGTTAGAATGCAAAAGAAAAATTGAGGAAAGACATAGGTCAACTTTCACCGGACTGTTTATCTCTGTCCTGAACTGACACTGAGAACATAAAATTTCACCTGTGAAGATGGTTAAGTAGGAGGAAAAGCAGTTCCAATTACCTGACCTCTCATATTTCCCTGTCTCACACCACCCGTGACTGAGCCCCCATGGGTTTCATGGGCACAGTGTCTTGTGTATAAACTCAGGAGTGTGTTCAATCTTCTCAGCGTGGAAGCAGGCTTTTGTGAACTGCAGTGAAGCAGGCTTTGTCTATAACCAGCTTCCCTTTTGCTTCTTTTGCAACATACTGCTTGTATAAAACACAAGTTATCTTAATGACTTATGAATTTATTTTCATGATTTAAATGTAAGATTGATTTTCCTAGCTAAAAAATGGGAGTGGAGAATTGATTATATCTGGCAAAGTAAAAAAAAAAAAAAAAAAAAAACTTTAGAAGTTATTTTTGGGGTGTGTGTGTGTGTGTGTGTGTGTGTGTGTGTGTGTGTGTGTGTTTAGATGAGAATCTTACTAGTTCAGGCTAGCCTTAACTCACTATATAGCTCAGGCAACAATCCTCCTTCTCGGCCTCCCAGGTGCTAGGATTACATGAACACACCACTGTGCCATGCTTAAAAGGAAAAACAATGTTTTGAGACAGGGCCTCGCTTTGTAGTTCAGGCTGGCCCTGAGCTCATATGTATCCTAGGCAAGCCTCGAATTCACAGCAATCCTCCCGCCTCTCCCTCCTGAGTGCTGGGATGACAGGTGTGAACCGCCACACCCAGCATTCTGGTATGTGGAACCAGGGATCCAACTCAGGACTTTGCACCTGCAAGGCAGGTACCAGAACCACTGAGCTTAACCCCCGGCCCAAAACCAAAATTTTTTGCCTTTGTTATTTTGCCTGAAGAACCATAGAAACACAATGTATATAAACAAGCTATTTATGGTTTTACATCTCTAGTTTTATGTAGCTATCCCCAAGGTGGTCACAGGGTGGATTTTTGGAAATCTCTTTGCATTGTAACAATCTCAAGGAAAGTTTTGAGTTTAAATTTTTTGGAGTTTTGAATAAGTTAATAATTGAGGTTACTATGTCATTATGATCATGCTGAGAAGGTTATCTGTGGCTTCTTTGCCTCAACTTTTGCCCATAGGATTGTAGGGCAATTTATATTTCAGGCACTTCACTGCTTTATTCCACTGTCTCTAGGCTTGAGTTATTTCAATTTGGTTTTTTTAAATTTTTTGAGGCTATTAAAATATTATCACTGATTTTTTCATGATAATAAATTAAAATTTTTGATAGAATAAAAAATCTTGGCATGCAGGTGAAAAAATTCAAATTTAAAAACTTTCATATGAAATTTTTATACATAGGCAGTTCTAATATTTTATAGATATGCAGTTTTGTGTTTTGCAACATGTGGAAGACTTTATATTTGTCCATGTCATATTTTTCAATGAATTAAGTTGATTGCTGTGTTTTAGGAATACATTATGATTACATTCCTCACTGAGAATTTGTACCTGTACATGATATATCATGATTTTTTTTTTTTTTTGAGACGGGGTTTCACTTTGTAGTTCAGGCTGGCCCTGAGCTCACTATGTAGCCCAGGCAAGCCTCAAATTTAGCAATTCTCCTGCCTCTGCCTCCCGAGTGCTGGGATTACAGGCGTGAGTCACCACGCCCGGTATGTGATTCTTATTTTTTCCCATTCCCCTCCCCTCCCTTTAACTCCCCACCCTCCTCCTTATGTAAACTTTGTTTTTTCCTCATTACAATCAAATTTTTCTTTCCCCTTTGCTTTCTCCTGTCCCCACACAGTTTCTCTTTCCATTTGAAAATTTTCTTCCTGTTTCACAATATATTTTATTATATTTCTGTGGTTTTATCTTGTGTCTATAACATCTAGTGTTGAACTTTTTTTTTTTTTTTTTTTTTTTTTTTTTTTTTTTTTTTTTTTTTTTTTTTTTTTTTTTTTTTTTTTTTTTTTTTTTTTTTTTGCTTTTTGAGACAGGGTCTTGCTTTGTAGTTCAGGCTGGCCCTGAGCTCACTATTGTGCCCAGGCAAGCCACCGCCAACTCAGCAATCCTCCTGTCTCTGCCTCCCAAGTGTTGGGATTGCAGGTATGAGCCACCATGTCCGGCATTGAACTTTTTTCATATATGGACTTTAACAGTTATATAACTGCGTCACTGTGAAGACTTCATTTTCTTGTAAGATTTACAATTTCCAATCTTATTTATACCTAATGCATAATTACATGGCATATTCTTATGTTTTAAGCTAGGGATATACTTTGAGGTACATTATCTTAGTAATTCCATTAATTTTTGTTGGTAATTTAATTTTTTCAACATATACCATAATACTATATGCAAGTGAAGACAGTTTTATGTATTCCGTCTTAATCTTGTCCTATTCCTTTATTCTTTCTTGTGTTTTGTCCATACCTATTGACATTATTTTATAGTTTTTCTCTAGATTTAATTGATTTAATAGATTTAATTATAATGCTACATTAATTATTATTTAATAATTCCTTTCATTTTTAATAATTTGTTCTCTACTGTCCATAGTTTACATAAATAATGAGCACTGAAATTATTTTCTGGGCAGTGAGTTTCATTTTTGTTGCTTTTCTTTAATTTTCTGATACTGTGATTTTTGTTCTTTTTTAATGTGTATATTTTGTTTTAAAATTCTTTTGAATCGCTTCTTGGCCTTTTGGCTAAGATCAAGTGTAAAATTCTTTTGAAGCACCCATTTGGGGGCCTTTGGTAATAGTATGTTGCACACTATATTCCTTTTCACACATTATGAAACTAAATATTTAACCGAGCAGTTCATTTGAAACATGTGTCTTAAAAATTTGTGATTTAATATCTAATCCTTAGGAATATTTGAAACATGTTTATGTTGTTGATCTTGAATTTCATTTCAATAGGTATGAGAGCCTCCTTTCCATGATTTACATTACTTTACACATAAGAAGTTTCTTTCTGTTTCTGTTTTTTACTTTTATTCATACATATTTATGGTGCAAAATGATTACATTCATTGTAGTGAGTTGGTACATGTCCCTACATTTCAGTTTTCTGCCCGAGAATTTAAATTATTTGTTGTTGCTCTGAAAATGCTCTATTTAGGTGAATATTCTTACGATTTTGAGAAAGCTACATTATGTAATTATTTGATAAAATGTTATGCAGTAACTAGTGAATACCCATGAAGCATTAATTTTAACTGGTTTTTCTACAGATTTTCTTCCTTCTTTATCTGTCAGTAATAGAGCTGTTTTGAAATCTTCATAGATGTGAATCATTTTTTTCTTCACGTTCATGTTTTGTGCCATGAAATTTGATGCTCTTTTTAGTAGAATATGTAACAAGGGCTATTCTTTGTAGAGAACTGCCTTTTATATCAATAGCTAATCACCAATCATTAATTACTTTGAGGTACAAGTTAAATAATGTGAAATTAATATAACTGCTGTTGGGCTGGAGATTTAGCTCAGTGGTTCCAGCGCCTGCCTCACAAGTGCAAGGCCCTGAGTTCAATCCCGGTAACCACATAGAATGCTGGGTGTGGAGACTCATGCCCACCAGCCATCAATACCACATACCACAGTCCCGGGCGTGGTGGCTCACGCCTATAATCCCAGCACTCGGGAGGCAGAGCCAGGAGGATTGCTGAGTTCCAGGCTTGCCTAGGCTACATAGTGAGCTGAGGGCCAGCCTGACCTACAGAGTGAGACCCTGTCTCAAAAAAATACATATATATAACTGCTGTTTTTGTTGTTGTTGTTGCTTGCTTTGGGGGGGATGGCAGTATTGGAGAATGAGAAATTAATATAATTTCTGCAGATTTTGTTGAATCAATGGTAGACTAGTGTGTCTTTTTTTGCATACCTTTCTATTGTAATCTATCTTCCTCAATGTCAGTGTAACAACCACTCTTGTTGATACTGTTGGTGCTATAACTCAGAGATGTCTACATCAGTTCTAATATTTGTTTTCTCTTTCTCTAACAGTCTAACATGTTCTCTTGATGCACAGTATAGAGTTTGACCACTGCCTGCTGGAGCTCTGTGTGTGTTTCCTATTTGCAACTTTGCTGCTTTGCTTATTAGTGTTCAGGGTGTGAATGATGTTACATCATTTCATATATGAATGCAAGTAGATATAAATTAATGTATACTTTCTTAATGGTGATTTAACTTTCTTAATGGTTAAATATTTTCCAGTATATTTTATTTTCAAAATTTTTGGTGAGAACCCAGGTGTGGTGGCTCATGCCTATAATCCCAGCACTTGGGAAGCAGAGGCAGGAGGATTGCCATGAGTTCGAGGCTTGCCTGGGCTACATAGTGAGACTACAAAGCAAGGTCCTGTCTCAAAAAACTTAAAAGAAGGGCCGGAGATTTAGCTCAGTGGTTCCAGCACCTGCCTCGCAAGCGCAGGGCCCTGAGTTCGATCCCAGTAACCACATACAATGCTGGGCGTGGTGACTCTCGCCCCCCAGCAATCAATACCACATACCACAGGGCCAACTGGGCATGGTGGCTCACGCCTGTAATCCCAGCACTCCTAGCACTCGGGAGGCAGAGACAGGAGGATTGCTGAGTTCAAGGCTTGCCTGGGCTACATAGTGAGCTCAAGGCCAGCCTGAACTACAAAGTGAGACCCTGTCTCAAAAAAAAAAACTTAAAAGAAAAAGTTGATAAGGGCCGGAGGGTTAGCTCAGTGGTTCCGGCACCTGCCTCGCAAGCGCAAGGACCTGAGTTCGATCCCCGGTTACCACATATAATGCTGGGCATGGTGGCTCACGCCTGTCATCCCAGCACTCGGGAGGCAGAGACAGGAGGATTGCTGAGTTAGCGGTGGCTTGCCTTGGCACCATAGTGAGCTCAGGGCCAGCCTGAACTACAAAGCGAGACCCTGTCTCCAAAAAGCAAAAAAAAAAAAAAAAGAAAGAAAAAGTTGATAAGATTTAACAATTATAACAATGTAAATACTGGAATGCCAGGAATTCGTGAGGATTATGTTTCTAGAGCACCCACCCATTATGAAAAACTGCAAATTTCAGATGTGGTCAGAAAAATGACTATAAATGCCTATTTTTACAATTTAAACTCTATGCACTGTCTCCTAAAGTTATGTAATTTAATTTAATAAAATACTGCATTACTAATACTTTAGAAGGTGCAGGGTTTTTGACAGAATCTTAGGGCTTTAAGAAGAACAAACAGCTACATAAGGTACAGCACCCTAATATGGTGTGGAAACACTGTGCCTCTACTGGAAATGGATTACAGGGCAGCAGCCAATTAGCAGCAAGAACTGAATAAAGCTCTCAGATTGGCTACTTGCAAATCTCTTGCCAAAAAATGTGCAGATAAAATCCCAACTTCAGCCGGGCATGGTGGCTCACGCCTGTAATCCCAGCACTCGGGAGGCAGAGACAGGAGGATTGCTGAGTTCGAGGCTTGCCTGGGCTACATAGTGAGCTCAGAGCCAGCCTGAACTACAAAGCGAGACCCTTGATCAATGGATGACAGTGTCTGTGTGATTGAAACCCTACCTGACTCAAACCTCTCTTGCCCCCAAAAATGACCTCTCTCCCCCTTTGGTGATGTTTCATAAGTTTACTATGTGTGACATTCCATGAATGATTAGTGTCCTCTCTTAGAATTATCAATAAGTGATTATTATAGAAATTGACAAGAGAATTATCTATATATTTTTTGTCTTTTGAATTTTTTTCCCATTTAATTATTGTTCACAAGTGCCAATAAGTGAATTGAGGGCAGAGTGCTTTCTCATCCACTCCAGTGATCGCTCATGTGTTTCACGGTTTTTCAAGTTTACTTAGAAAGATCCCATCCATCTCTGGGAATAATAGCACATTGTTTTCTCTAAACAGTGGAAAGAAGTTAGTGGTCTGCAGGTTTGGCAAACTCCAAAGTAAAGGAAATGAATATAGAGTATGTCAATTTATTCTCCATTTTGCACAAGTCTACCTCTTTATTATGTTCTTCCATACTTTGACTTTATTCTTTTCCAAAATATTTGGGTTCTTATTTTTTTGTTTGTTTATTTGCTTTGCTTTTGAGACAGGGTTTCACTTTGCAGTTCAGGCTGGTCCTGAGCCCAAGCAAGTCTCAAACTTAGCAATCCTCCTGCCCCTGCCTCCCAAGTGCTGGGATGACAGACACGAGCCATCACACCTGGCACTGTGGTATGTGATACTGATTGCTGATACGCATGAGTCACCATGCCCGGTATCATTGTATATGATTACTAGGGATCAAACCAGGGCCATTGCCCTTGCTAGGCAGAACTACTGAACTAAATTTCTGAGTGAACTTTGAATGTCTTTCATGTATATTATTTAAAGTATCACCCATCGCACTTAAAAAGTATTGAATGTTGTTAGATTTTTGTTAAAATATATAGCTATAAACTTCTAACAAGTGTTAATTTTTTTTTTTTTTTTTTTTTTTTTTTTTTTTTTTTTTTTTTTTTTTTTTTTTTTTTTTTTTTTTTTTTTTTTTTTTTTTTTTTTTTGCTTTTTGAGACAGGGTCTCCCTTTGTAGTTCAGGCTGGCCCTGAGCTCACTGTGGTGCCCAGGCAAGCCGCCGTGAACTCAACAATCCTCCTGTCTCTGCCTCCCGAGTGCTGGGATGACAGGCGTGAGCCACCATGCCCGGCATTGTACAAGGGTTAAATTTTAACTGGAGTTATGTATGCTGCAGTCATTTTGAGAGATCTGTGTTCATTGATTTTTAATCCCTATAAAATTTTTATACTGTATGCCTAGCAGATATTTTCTTCTTGTTTATTTCCCATGATCTTCATATTTTTAAATTTATTCTTTTAGTTCTGATGTTAGTTGGTTTTCTTCTGAGGTAACACTTTAACATCTAAAAGTAATTTCACCATGAATTCTTTTTTTTTTTTTTTTTTGAGACAGGGTCTCACTTTATAGTTCAGGCTGGCCCTGAGCTCACGATGTAGCCCAGACAAACCTCGAACTCAGCAATCTTCCTGCCTCTGCCTCGCAAGTGCTGGGATTACAGGTGTGAGCCACCACACCCAGCACTGTGGTATGTGGTATTGATGGCTGGTGGGTGTGAGTCACCATGCCCAGCATTGTATGTGGTCACCAGGATTGAACTCAGGTGCCTTACACTTGGGAGGCAGGTGCTGGAACCACTAAGCTAAATCTCCAGCCCTCACCATGAATTCTTAAGGCATTCAAGTTTCTCTTTCCTATTTCAACATGTAGCTTAGTTATTGTACACAGAACAGTATCCAATCCATGTCTCCAAGTATATACCTGTTTCCCTCTGAATATAAATGAAATAGATTGTGATTTCTTCCGGAGACATATAATATTAGCTGTCGTGAATCAATATTTTGTGTACATGTGGGCTTATTGAAGACTTTCTTTCCTGAGATCCATTTGTCATCCTTTCTACTAATAGTACAATCTCATGAAAAGTGAAATTTGAATGTCTTTCATGTGTATTATGTAAACTATCAGCCTTCTCACTTAGAAAGTATTGAATGTCGTTAGATTTTTGTTAAAATATATAGCTATAAACTTTTAACAAATCAGATGTGTTATTCTGGATTGTGTCTAGAGGTCCCTCCAAAGACTTACACAGTCTTTTCAGAGGTGGCTGTATCTGGAATGTGTGATGTTGGGATTAAGGCTGTGTGATTACTAAACAAGTACATGTGAGTGATTGGTTTGGCACTGCTCCAATCCTGATAGTCTGGTGGGATGAAAGGGGCCAAACGATAACCTTAAGGTCTTTTGTTCCTTTTGTTGTCTGCACCTGCCATGAACTCTTGCCCCTCTCTGCCCTAGAGCTAGCTGATAATGGACTGAAAGCTCTATGACTGTAAGCCAAACAAACCTTTCCCTCTTTACCTTTGAATGTTATTTTGTCTCAGCAATGAGAGAAGAGTAACACGTGTCATTTGTGACAACTTTTTTCAAGTATCTTTTTTGAGTGGAGGAGTTTGAGACAGGGTCTCACTTTGTTTTTTCAGACTGGCCTTGAATTTACTGTGTAGCAAGCGTTGCTTTGAACTTCATGGCAGTCCTCCTACATTGCCCTCCAAAGTGCTAGAATTACATACGTACATGTACCACTACACCTGGCTAAAGTTTTCATTTTGTGCCTAGGGGTTTTTTGGAGGTTTGGGGGGTTTTTTTGCTTTTTTTTTTTTTTTTTTTTTTTTGAGACAGGGTCTCGCTTTGTAGTTCAGGCTGGCTCTGAGCTCACTATGTAGCCTAGGCAAGCCTCGAACTCAGCAATCCTCCTGTCTCTGCCTCCCAAGTGCTGGGATTACAGGCGTGAGCCACCATGCCTGGCTTTTTTTGCTTTTTTTGAGACAGGGTCTCGCTTTGTAGTTCAGGCTGGCCCTGAGCTCACTATGGTAACCAGGCAAGCCACCGCGAACTCAGCAATCTTCCTGTCCCTGCCTCCCGAGTGCTGGAATTACAGGCGTGAGCCACCACGTCCAGCATTTGTGCCTAGGTATTTTTTGACATTGGTTTTAGTACATTTTATTCATCTCTTTCCCCTCATTACTCTCCCATGTCCACTTAGGTTTTCTTACATTTGAGTGCAAGGTGACCATTACGTGACACTGAGCTATAAAATAAAATGCCACCCTTTCCCTATTTTCAGTGTTCATAGACTTGATCAAATAAAACTGTCTTTCTACTAACATTTTAATTATTATTCACAAATCTTATTTGATGTTCCATTATGCTTTTTTGGTTTTTTTTGTTTCAAGACAGGGTCTGGCTTTGTAGTTCAGGCTGGCCCTAAGCTCACTATGAAGCCCAGGCAAGCCCCAAACTCAGCAGTCCTCCTGCCTCTACCTCCCGAGTGCTGGGATGACAGCCATGAGCCACCATACCCAGCTCCATTATATTTTTTATGAAACCAAATTCAAGTTTCAAAATCCTAAGTACAATCACAGAAGGATTCAATGTCATCAGTAATAAGATTTGAAGAGATATTACCTATGGTCTAACAAAACCATTTATTATATATTCATTTGCCCCACTGTTTTGTGAATGGTGATCTTTAGGCTCCCTGTATGCTTTAGAGACAGTGCACAAGTATGACACAGCAGAACTGGTGCTCCTCTTCTGTAGCTTTAGCAATGAGGGGCAGTCTAGCACCAGAATTGCTGTCTGAAAATTGCTGTCTGATATGTAGGGAATTGATGGCCACAACATGGAGTTAATATTTGAAGGATTCAGCCCCTGTCAGCTTTTTTTGTTTTCTGTTTTTGAGACAGGTTCTCACTATGTGGTTCAAGCTAGGTTTGAATTCACTGTGCATACCCCACACTAAACTCATGGCAATCCTCCTGCCTCAGCCATACCTGGCTACCGTTCAACTTTTTGTAAGTGTTGATATGTCCTAGGCTGTGGTTCTCAACCTTCCTTCAAGAAATATATGTGTGATCATTTAGGAGGCAGTGACCTTTGAGGATGTGACTGTGACCTTCACCATGGAGGAGTGGGCTCTGCTGAATCCGTCCCAAAAGAAGCTCTACAGAGATGTGATGGGGGAAACTTTTAGGAACTTGGCTGCTGTAGGTAAGAATGACACCACCTTTGCATTTGTATGATAAGAGAACACTTTTGTATCAGTGCAGTAAAATAGAAAGTGAAAATATTTTGAGGAATATCTCAGGCCTGGTTACATTATACCATGAATCCAACTGGAATTGATTCATTTTTATGTAATAATATGATATCTCTTTATATTTTTATATCTATAATTCAGGAAGAGCCCGGGAGAACCAAGAGATTAAAGAAGAGCACAATAATTACTGGAAAAATCCAAGGTAATTTGCAGACACAAGGAAAAGGAATGTTCCTCAAGAGTCAGTGTGTGGGGCCAGAGGGTTAGCTCAGTGGTTCCGGCGCCTGCCTCGCAAGCGCAAGGTCCTGAGTTTGATCCCCGGTAACCACATATAATGCTGGGCATGGAGACACGCCCACCAACAATTAACACCGCATACCACAATGCCGGACGTGGCGGCTCACGCCTGTAATCCCAGCACTTGGGAGGCAGAGACAAGAGGATTGCTGAGTTCGCGGCAGCTTGCCTGGGCACCATAGTGAGCCCAGGGCCAGCCTGAACTACAAAGCGAGACCCTGTCTCAAAAAAAAGAGTCAGTGTGTGAAAAGAAATAACACTGGGGCCAGGGATTTAGCTCAAGTGGTACCACACCTGCCTTGGAAGCAGAAGAGCCTGAGTTCAATCCCTGGTACTGCAAAGAAAAAAGAAAAGAAATAACACAGGCAGGGAAACTGAGTATCAAATGCTACAGGCATTCTCCTATTTGAGAAATCAAAAATATAAGGAGTAAAATAAGGTAGAGGCAATTTTTTAAAAAGCCTGGCTTTTAGGAAATAGGACAGATGGGCGTCTTGGCTCATGCCTGTCATCACAGCCTCAGGAGGCAGAGGCAGGAGGATTGCTGATTTTGGGGCTTGCCTGGGCTGCATAGTGAGCTCAGGGCCACCCTGAACTACAAAGCGAGACCCTGTCTCAAAAAGAAAAAAGAAATAGGGAAGACAAACTGGGTAAGGAGAGAAGGCAAACAGTGATGAATGAAATGGTATCAAAATAATCAATAAGCCGGGCGTGGTGGCTCACACCTGTAATCCCAGCACTCGGGAGGCAGAGACAGGAGGATTGCTGAGTTCGAGGCTTGCCTGGGCTCCATAGTGAACTCAGGGCCAGCCTGAACTACAAAGCGAGACCCTGTCTCAAAAAAAAAAAAAAAATAATCAATATATGATAAACAAGTACCAACTACCCAAAATGAAACCAAGCCTTCTGTATTGCAAAATATACCTATTTAAAAATTTCCAAATGAAAGTTCTTGGGAATGGCTGTTTTGGAGGTGTCATCCAGGGCATTTATTGTCAGCATTTCTTAAGAGGCATCAAACCACAACTTATGGTAAATCATTAATTTGGAGGCCCAATTTTTTACCACTTTTTTTTTGTCTTTGCAGAAATAAAGTAGAAAAATTCTATGAAAGTAAAGGTTGGAATCAACAGGAAGAAATATTCCTTTGGATTCCAGATGCTAACGTGGACATGAAACAAGCTGGTTTGAAACGAGCTGAAAGCCTTGCTTGCAGAAAGCCCATAATTAGGGATCTGTCACTAAATGTGCCCGCCATAGGTCACACTGGACCAAAGCCATCTGAGTACTTGGGATCTGTAGAGAGGCTGTATAAATGTAAGGAACATAGAAGAACCTGTGGTGATTTCCAGTCCTTTCAGAAGGATGCAAGAACAGAGACTGGAGAGAAATCCTATGAATCTGATCAGTGTGGGAAATCCTACTCTGATCTTGGTGAAAGACCTCACCTTAGAGAGAAAATCATTGTATGCAAAAAAGTTTTGAAAACCTCCAGCACAGCTAAGGATGGTCAGGTGCATGAAAGAAATCACAAGGTAGGTAAACCCTACATATGTAAACAATGTGGGAGAGGTTCTAACACATGTTATTGTAAAAAACATGAAAAAATTCACACAGTGGGGAAACCCTATGTATGTAAACAATGTAGAAAAGGTTATTGTAAAAGACATGAAAGAAATCACACAGGGGATAAACCCTATGCATGTAAGGAATGTGGGAAAGCTTTTCGTAAACAAGGTGATTGTAAAATACATGAAAGAATTCACACAGGGGAGAAGCCCTATGTATGTAAGCAGTGTGGGAGAGCTTTTTGTACAAATAGTGATTGTCAAAGACATGAAAAAACTCACACTGGGGAAAACCCCTATGTATGTGAGCAATGTGGAAAAGCTTTTAGTACACAAAGTTATTGTAAAATACATGAAAAAAATCACACTGGGGAGAAATCCTATGAGTGTAAGCATTGTGGAAAAGCTTTTAGTACACAACGTTATTGTAAAAGACATGAAAGAAATCACACAGGGGAGAAGCCCTATGTATGTAAGCAGTGTGGGAAAGCTTTTCGTACAAATAGTGGTTGTCAAAAACATGAAAGAACTCACACTGGAGAGAAACCCTATGCATGTAAGCAATGTGGGAAGGCTTTTAGTGAATATTGTGTTCTTCAGGCACATGAAAGAACTCACACTGGGGAAAACCCCTATGTATGTAAGCAATGTGGGAAAGCTTTTAGTAAACAAGGTCGTTACAAAATTCATGAAAGAATTCACACGGGGGAGAAACCCTATGTATGTAAGCAATGTGGGAAAGCTTTTAGGGCACAACGTTATTGTAAAAGACACGAGAAAATTCACACAATGGGAAAACCCTATATATGTAACCAATGTGGAAAAGCTT
>PVIC010023959.1:0-20936 GCA_004025085.1 Thryonomys swinderianus
TGCCATGGGATTTAGGATCGCTGCTACTGGGATCTATTATTCCAAACTTTCACGCCCTAAGCCTCACTTTTGAACAAATCTTCTCCTCAGTTCAGCCTCTGCGTCATCCCAGAATATTTCTTAAAACTCTATCAGATCTGCATTCTTACCCACATTGTTTTGCTGACAGAACTGAGACCTTTTTAGATGCAGGAACTCACTGAGACTATTAAGAGACATTTTCAACTTTCTGTGACCAATATGGTTCAACAGAAGCAGGTGACATACATTTGGGTCCTAATTACCTCAGTGACTGCTTATCGCCTGCAGAGGTGTTAACATTTACTTGACACCTGCTGTATAAAATGTGAATGTGTGACTCCAGGTTTTCTTGGTATTGAATGGCAAAAACGTCTGTATGAATCCTAAGACAGTTGTAAACTTACTGTTAAAACACAAACACAAACTAATTTACTTTCTTCTCTCTAACTCAAATACCTCTCCAATTCCCATGCCTTTCCTTTCCCTTATAATTTTATATCCAATATTCTTTTTACCATATCCCTTCCAATTTTCTGTTTCTTTAATTTTCAGTACAGCATAACATCTCCTGCTATGGATTAATTGCCACTTTATAAGAGAAAGGAGAATCAGGCATTTAAATCACACATTACTAACGCTAAACACGAGCCCTATGTTTTCCTAGGACCAGACTTCAAAGGAAGCAATGATGCCTGCAGGTATTTCAACCTTTAAATCCACGCTGTGGTTCTATCAGCTGTTTCAAGACAGCCACTATTTCCTTTTGCTTGTGTGTGTGTGTGTGTGTGTGTGTGTGTGTGTGTGTGTGTGTAAGGGAGGGATAATGTTTACGGCGATTTCTCCTTAAATATGTAGCACTTGTGTGATCTTTATACATTCTGTTTCCTGACCCAGCAGCTCCCTGTTAGCCTGCCATCTTTCCAGTGGAGGCGGAAGGCCTTTGCTAGCGCACTGCAGCCACTTTCTCAACACCAGAGCACGCCTGGGTGGTACAAGTTAGTCTTTTCAAAATGCCCAATGGAGATACACTGCTGTTATCCCTTTCTGCTCATTTGCTTTGTGACGTTCACTTTTGACAAGTATGTTCTGAATGTCTGTGTAGTTTGCAGTCGGCCACTTTCTTGGCCAATCAACATCTTCGTGTGGTGCAGCACATTATGAAGATCAAGATAGTGTTTTATTTTAGCTTTTCTTTTCTAAGCCCGTATATTTTCTAAGACCTGGATATTCCCTTGTAAACCATTGTAATGCGCTTGAGAAGAACTGTGTGCTGTAAGCAAAAGATTTTACTAGATCAAATTTGAACAGCTTGGGCTGGGTGTTTGTACTTTGGGGTATTAAACTGAATGTTGGGAACTAACAGATGAAGCACATGTCAACAAGATTCTGAAAAACTGGAAACTATTTGCCCTATACAACGGTCGATTCCTTTACAAATCAGCACATTTTTCCTCTGTAGTAGCCGTCTTTCTAGCATGTTCAACACGTATGGGCAGAAGACTGTGTTAGAGTTTTAAAGTATTTATTTCCCCGGTTCCTAAGGGAAACAAATAGATTAGATTGATTTGACAGTACAAATTTAACTCAGAGGCCAATAACAAGGGCCACTGAAGAGTGAGGTGCCTTGTACTTAACTAGTGGACATTTATATGTGTTTGGAGCCATCTACTGGAGATTTATGAGACATACAAGGCACCAAGTGTCTGTGTGGTTTTGGCAAACGCACTCTCCAAAACAAGGTGTGGCAGGACATTCACGAAGCTCTCTCTCTCTAAACCCGCTGTCAGCTTTGTCCTCATTGCAACAATGCACATTGTGTGCATGGCACTGGCCCAGACACCAACGCAAAGGCAAGACACTTACCGATGAGAGGATGTCTATTGGTTTCTCTTACACACGCATTATTCTTTGGCTTTAGTTGGAATATAATATTTTAAAATTTGATTTGATCATTCATAGGATAGACAGACCAAGGCAGGAGTCTCCCACCCCTGGGGATCAGACCCGGATGAGCAAGTGAACCCCACCCATACCTGCAGTTGCTCTCCATTGCTTGCATTACTGCCAGCGTTTTGCCTTCTGTCAGATCAGCAGTGGCATTAGATTCTCGTAGCTGTGCAAACCTTACTGCGAACTGAGGGATCTAGGTTGTATATCATATTGAGTTGTATAAATACTTTATTAAAGATCACACTGTAATGATAGCAGTAATAAAGTAACAGTAAAGGGTAATGCACGTGAGACATCCTCAAATATTCTGTCCCCACCCTACCCCCAGTCTGTGGAAAACTTATCTGCCATGAAACTTGTCCCTGACATCAAAAATGTTAGGGAGGGCCGGAGGGTTAGCTCAGTGGTTCTGGCGCCTGCCTTGCAAGCGCAAGGACCTGAGTTCGATCCCCGGTTACCACATATAATGCTGGGCGTGGTGGCTCATGCCTGTAATCCCAGCACTCGGGAGGCAGAGACGGGAGGATTGCTGAGTTCGCGGCGGCTTGCCTGAGCACCATGGTGAGCTCAGGGCCAGCCTGAACTACAAAGCGAGACCCTGTCTCCAAAAAAGCAAAATAAATAAACAAACAAATAAATAAATAAATAAATAAATAAATAAATAAATAATGTTAGGGAGTACCAGACTAAGGAATATATAATAGCTTCAGGAGTGAGCTAACCAAGAAGGTCGGTGTGAAATAGCAAAGATGGTTATAAGAGCACAGATTTTAGTAATAGAGCATCTCAGTTCATATTGTAGTTTATCTTTTAATGTGCAACACGAGGATAGTTGTTTACTATCTTGTGCCTATGTTCTTATTTCTAGAATCAGAATAATAATCCTTTACATCTCACTTGTCTATGTTGCAAATGATGAGTTGAAATTTATCACACACCATGTCTCACATACAAGAAATATTTAGAAAAGTCACCTGTTGTAGCCTGGTTTCAACGAGTCTGTTTTTAGATAGGTAATGAAACCACCTCATTAGTGGTATCTCTGCGATGATATTATTTCCCATACATTCATAATTTCTTATGCTTTTTATGAAGCACATGGAAATATACTGTACTTTACTAGGATTTCCACAGATTTCCTGGCCAATCTAGGACCTTTTGGTCCCATGCTCCGTAGTCACTATTTTAATGGAAGTCAGTAAGTTAGTAAGTAAAGGGCTTAACCAGAAAAAGTATAAATTCAAGAAAAAAGAACTAAAATTTTATTATACTGGTAAAAATTGAGTACATTTAAAATCCTAAACTACAGAAAAAAGTTTTAAATGTAATAAATGAATTTAACAAATTTACTTTCATTTTCAGATACAACCAGAAAATGAATTTCTAAAAACCATGATTTACAAGTATAAAATGTCAGGGACAGTTCTTCCTGACCTCGGTTTGTCTCCTGCATTTGCATCTGCTCTGCTGTCCCTGGGCGCTGGCCCTGCTTCCTCTCGCCCTCGGGTTGCTTACCCCTAGCTCTTCTTTATGGTTTCTTTTTTCATATCTTCCTTCTGATTTTTAATGTCTTCAGTTGGCTTGAGCAAGACAATCCTCTCTCATCTCTGATGTTAGCAAAATCCCCATAGGCTGTCCCCTCTCCATATTCTTATAGTGAAATCTAATCATCAATATTACAGTACTGAAATATAGCTTTTAGGGGTTCACTAGATGTAAAGTATGAATTGGTCCTCCATGTCAATTTCTAAAACTGTGACAGACAAGTTTCTGTTGTTTTTATGCTATTCAACATAGATGGGAAGTAGAGCATAACTTAAAAACAGAAAAGCTAGAAAGAAAAAAATTTCAAAGACAGTATTTGTTTAAGAAACTTAAAATTCACATTAGGGAAACTTTGAAACAATTATTAGATATAATCTCTGTATCCCTGAAACTACAGTGAAAGCAAGACAAAGCATACTTCTAGGAAGCAGGAACAGATGACAAAAAGCCAAGTTATGCTGCCTTTTCTTCAAGGAGAATAATCTCAAACTATGAAGAACAGAATAAACCTGCATAGAGGAAATTAATGCTGGGCAGACGAGAAGGTAGTAAGAGGCCAAGCTTCCTCAAGCAAAATTTTGTCTCTAAACAAAGATGAATTGCTTTAGATTTTTTGAGGCGACACGTTGTTGATTGTGACGTTTCAGAATCAAGGGAAATGGCAGGGGTCCTGTAAGACCTCTGAGCAATACTGAGGACAAGGAAAGCAGGTTTTGCAACCTATAGATTCCACAGCGAGATGCCATAACCTGTTCATTTCTATAACCAGAATAGTTTAAAAAAGGAAAATCCAAGCATATTAATGTTCTTGAATATTGACTCAACGACAGGATCTCTACTGTTATCCATTAACACATTTCATCATCATGATATTCCTTTGTACAAGACAGATGCTATTTTTCCTGAAATGTTTTTCACAAATGTGTAAATTTTAAAATATTAAAATAAAAATATTAAAGTACTTTATATGAGCCTGCATGATATTATCTGCTAGAATTCCTTTTGTTACAAGCCCATTGCCTCTCCATATCCCACTTTGGTATCAGAATGTTGTTATAAGCATGTTTACCTTTGGAAAATGTAGACCAAACATGAAATTTACAATGGGAAAACTTCTTCCTATTGGAAAGCACCAAATTTCTATGCACTATATGTGAAAAACATAGAAGACAAATTTGTACTAGATAGATAGGACAAAGATTTCAATATTTTCTTGCAAAGAAAAAAGGAAAGATCAATCAAGTTAAAAATAACTAGAGGTAAGTTAAAATATATCAGCAATTATTCTAGAATGCATGACTGATATTGTGAAATAGTAAATATTCAAATGGTAATTGGGGCTTAGTGGTAAATAATGAAGAAAGAAAAAATTTGATGGTTAAAAAAGGAAGCAATGCTTGTGTATATGGGAGCAGGGGGAAGGTAGAGTGGGTAGTGGAGAGGGAAAAATGAAAATTAAATTGTGGCATATATTTGTACAAATTCTCAATGTGGAGTGAAATTGTGATGTGTATATATATTGTACCAATAAAATGTCAAAAAATAAACATAGCAATATAAACCAATACAAAAATATAAGATGATGAGTGATTCAAAAGACAATTCACTCATCATAAAGAAAGTCATTGTCTTTTTTTTAAAAAATCAGTATGTTCATTTTAGAAATTATTATAGATGGAAATTAGAGTGATTGTATCATACACATGTGCAAAACTGTTTTGATTAATGACATATGAGCAGATAAATAGCTATTTGCTGAAAGAAAAAGTTTAATGAACTTGTAAACTACATTAAAGTAAAAAAAGCGTGGGTTTAGAGAGGTACTTCATATTGTAACAGGAACTGCTGAGCATTTACAGAAACAATAAAAAGGCAAATACTTTTCTTGTTACCTCTGGTATCCCTCATGGATATCTAGAATAAGCACTAAATAATTTTTTTGCTGAGAAAATAAAGCAGGAGCACTGGAGGTACTGCTTTCTCAAGAGAATATCATATCTAAAGAAAGAATTTCTCCAATTAAGTGATAGATAATATAGACATCACATTGCATGAGACGTTTAGAAGACTGCATTTTCCATCTAGAAAAGGATGTGTTTAACCCCTTTTGGAGAAAGTAACCTACACTGTTGAAGGTCCTCTCGGAAGTCTGGTCATGAGAGCTGTCCTAACTTAGTGTCCTTTGTGCTTGGAACACCAGGCACGCAGAAGCTAAGGGTAGCGTCCTGGGAATCTCTGGTAAGGAATGCTACTGGGCAGATGAACCCTGGAGACACTCTTTGACTTCTTGTTTTTCACTTGTTCTCTGAAGAAGGAAGCAATTGTCAACTTTGCTTCCTCTAACGTGCTGTCCCTGGTGTCCTGCGGTTAGGGAGGGTAATCAGATAGTGCTGGGATGCTGCATTTCTTTTGCTTGTATACTGTCTAATCACATCCGCGAAAATAAAGTCTGCCTTCGGTCTGCATTAGACCTTTGGATCCTCTTGCCTCGCTTTTCTCTCTTTTCGGCTTTCCTGGATTCAAGGCATTCCAGACCCAGACAGCAGAGATGACACTGTACGAAAAAGATTACACTTTTTCCTCTGAGAAGTGTCTGTTCATTTCAGATGCCCATTTTTGAACTGGGTCTTTATATTTGCGGGGATTGATTTTTTAAGCTCCTTATATGTTCTGGGCGATAGCACTTTGTCTGAGAAACAGCTAATAAAGATGTTTCCAATGTTGTTCATTATCGTTTAGCTGTGCCAGTAGCTTCTTTTGCTGTGTAGAAGCTGTTTAATAGGATGATATTCCATTTGTTGATTTCTTCTGCTAGTTCTCATGCTATAGAGGTTTTGTTCATAAAGTCTCTCTCTAAGCCAATGTCTCCAAGAGTTTTACCTAACCTGTTTTCCAGCAGGTTTAGTGTTTCTGGCACCATTGACCGGCCCCCAGGCCTATGGCTTGCCTGCCATGCACTGTGCATTTTTAACTCAGTGGAAAAAATGCTATGCTATTAGAAATCTGCTCCAAAGCAATACATTTATATTTCCAATCATACACCTCCTTCTAGTAAAACCATCCCCAAAACCTCACTAGTGTTTTACTAATAATGAAACTGGTATCATCAGAAGACCCTTCTGTCATACATAAAATTTCACAGGACCAACACTGGGTCCATGCATGTACACACACATACATATCCACATCCATATATCTATGCAAAGCCATAGATGATTCTTATTGAGTGGTAGTTACAACTTCACTTAGTTGTAGAGTCTGAATCATGAGGATATGCTACCTCTGCTATTAGAACTTTTTCATTAATCACAGAACTTGGAGATACATACTAACTTCATCATCTGAATAAAAAATATGTAATAAATCAATTCCATCATAGATTGAGCCTATCATTTTGAGTAATGATGATTGTGGAAAATTATGGGTTTCTGTCTTGTCTGAGAACCTTATAAGTCACAAGTTCAATACATTTAAGGCAGTTTGAAGCATCTGCAGTGAGACATATGATGCTATTATTCATCGCATTCTGCAAAGTGACTATTTTGTATCTTTTAATGGTAATTAGGCAAATTTTTCAAATATTTATTTTTAAGAAATTCTTTTAACCCCATACTGTGTGATACACACGTTCATACACACATTTATACAGCAGATCAGCATGCATATGCTGTTTTTGTTTCTGAAGGAGGTAGTAAAGGAAATGTTATTTAAACAAAAGTGAAGAATAAAACATAGTAAGGAACACTAAATTACTATCAGTTCAGTCTATCCTCTGGTTGTATTTTAATGATTTTTAATGCCTGTATGAATTAATTATTTTTTTTGAGACAGGGTCTCGCTTTGTAGTTCTGGCTGGCCCTGAGCTTCACTATGTAGCCCAGGCAAGCCTTGAACTCAGCAATCCTCCTGTCTCTGCCTCTCAAGTGCTGGGATGACAGACGTGAGCCACCATGCCCGGCTGTATGAATTATTTTTATCTGCTGACCAATTTGTTTTATTTTGTGTTTAGTTTCTCTCTGTCCTTTTTAAATTATCCAGTTTAAATTTATGAAAACTTTTTTTAAAAAATTGAATTCTTTATTGGTACAATTTATATACATCTCACAATCACACATAACACTGGGGAATTTGTACCAGTATATGACACAAGTTAATTCTCATTTTTACCCATACCTCTACCCACCCACACCTCCCCACCCCTATATACATGCTCTTTTATTTTCTTTCAGAATCATATTTATTCTTTCCCCTCATTACATTCCCAACACCAAATTTCCTTTGAAAATTTCCCATCCTAAAAAAACTGTCATACTTTCTAGAGCTCATTTGCATCTACAGGTGTTCATACCAAAGAAAAGATCCGGTATTTGCCTATCTGTGATCTATTTATTTCACTTACTAGTGTCTCCTAAAACTTTTTGATGTAAAGCAGGAACCTGGCTGTCAGAAACATCAGGATTCTAGTCCTGGTTGCCATCCTGCCACTGGGTAAGGCTGGGAGGCGGAGCGGAGCACATGCTCTTCTGCTGCTCAGACCCTCATCAATAAAACAAAACCATGGGGTGGGCAGGTCATGGAGGCCTTTCTGGAATATTCTCAATGCTTGTTTAAACAAGAAATAATTTTGGATTTGACTGACAACCAAGGTCAATGCTATGTATTAAGGACATGAAAAACATTTAAAATTCTCTCCTGTGAAATTGAATGCCTTGGTCAAGTTCCCCAGAAACAGACTGTGATCAAGGATTTGTGTGAAACTGATTTATTTAAAGGCACAGTAGATAAATGAGGAGGTGAGAAAGAGAAGGAATAAATGGAATTGGGCAAGGATGTGGAATTAAACTAAGAAGCAGAGAGTGTAACTTTTCTACTGGGGGGTTTTAGAGATCAAAAGGTCTGAGGTCTTCCCTAAGAACAGTGGAGGTAGAATGTTTGTATACTTCTCCCCAAACTTGCTAGACCTTGGCTACAGGTTTTGGTCTGAAAGTTTTAAAATCTCCAGGTATTCAGGCCAGGAGCATTTTAACTGGCCTGAGGACAGCACTTAAGAGGTCTCCTGGGAGGAGTGCTGTCTCCTGGGAGGGAAGCACTCAGGGACCAAAAGCCTACAAGAAATATGAAAAGAAATTCTTGAAGCATGTAAAGTTTTAAGGACAACATGATATCCATTTTGGAGGTACTTCCAGTTCCTCAAAAACAAGGAATGAAAGTACATTAACCTCTTTGTCACCAAAACTTTGCACTTAGTATACATTCCACAAAAGTATCTGTTGAAGTCTGACAGTTTATACAGAGGTGAACAAATCATATAAAGTTTCCAAACTCATGGGCCTTACAACAACATGGAAAAGGTAGATTGCTGTTACAAAATACGGTAACTCTATGAAGTTCCATATTTGAGAATGACAAGAAATGCTCACAACAAAATGAGATATCAGGAAGGTTGGTATGAGATATTGACACAAAGGTAAGACCTAAAATATGGGAAGGCACAACCAAAATAAATATATGGAAGGACAGCAGGTAAATATGCAAACAGAAAATATCACATGTAGATTCACTGATACTGAAGAAGCCTGGTGTAAGCAAAAACCTCAAGAAAGTCAATATGGCCAAAAAGTTGTGAGCAATAAAGAAGAGTACAAGATTCAGGAAGCAGATGACAATAAAGTCTCTTACATTATTTACAGTGTTTACATTTTATTTTCAGTATAATAAGAAATGCAATTAAGCCAGAGAAAATGTAATCTGATCTACATTTTAAAATAACACTCTGAGATTTGGATGGAGAATAGATTAGAAAATAGGAAGAATAAGAACAGACAACTTGTTAGGAAAATGTTATAGTATATTTCTTGCAACAAAAGATGGCAGATCAAACTGGAATGATAGTAGCTGATACACAAAGCATTCCATTTTCCCTTTGGCTAAAATCTAAATCTCAAGATAGCCTTTTTGAGACAAGCGTAAAAATAATAAAAACATATTATTGGTAATATCTGATTGTTAAATGAGAAGACAAAAGTGGTTGTGTCATTGGATCATCAAAATATAGACTGTATTGCTTACAGTTCTCTAATAGAAGAGAATCAATCATTTTTTAGGGTCTTACTAGGTAAACTTGAAGCAACCCAGCTTGAAGAGTCCACAGCAGTCATTTACACACTGTTAGCTGGAGGTCCCAATAGCTGCTCAGTCCAGGCAGCTGCAGAACAAAAAGGATCAAAGACACAGCTCAAATGACTAAGTGGAAGGTAACTTTTTATTTGTTTTTCTTGGAAGAAAGAAAAAAAACACAAAAACATCAGGGAAGGACATGATAATGGATTTGTTTGGGAAATGTGCTATTTCAATGAAAAAATTAAGCCAGTAAATTATTTGACAGAGTGATTATTCAACAGAGATGTGAAAAATAAAAATAGAAGCCTTGACAATATGTTGATAATTACACATAATAGTCTAATCCAATAGATTAGATGAGAGTTCCTAGGAGATACCTGTGGAGGAAAAAACCAAGCCATGTGTAACAACATTAAATATGAATAAAGGGAAATAAGACAAATGATTTATTTATGAAAGTAAAACTCTTCCACGAAGTATGAATAACCAATAAAGACAAGTGTCAGGTAATGGAGGAGGAAAGAGGATCTATGAAGGAGTGGTCAGTAAATCCAAAGGCCACAAGCATGTTGAAGCAATTAATACTGAATATTAATCACTCCCTAGTTAACAATTTGGTAGCAATCAGTATGGGACAACTTTAGACTTCAGGAGATAGAGGGGTGGATTGGAAATGAGAAAACAGAAAATATAATGAAAAACTAAATACTTGATGAGTGAGTAATTAGTAATTAGTGGGCAGGATTTACATTTACATTCATGCAGCCTAAACTATTGGTAAATGATTGACAAAAGTAAAGATTTTTCATAATGTAATACTTCTGAGGAAGGAGATAAGGGCATGCCCAGCCAGTTGGGCAAGTGGGTGTGAGTCATCAAACATAGAAATCCAGGGCACATCATTAGAAAAATAGTTCCAAACCCTACACCTGAGAGCTGTCAGCAAATGTTATTTTCAATTCTTCTGATGCAAAATCAAACTTTCGAAAGGCCTAGATGTGAGATCAGCCTGAGGAATGGGTGATCCAAAATATGGTGGCCATTGATCTCATGTCCACTGGGTTTTCTCTCTTCGAGTGGCCCATTTTACCCTTGAAAGTATATAACTTTTTGTACCTTTAATCATTGCAAAATACCGCTCTTCTGTGCATTTCTTGTCTAATTCTTTATTCAGGACAATAAGAACCTGGTTCTAGAATGGGAGCCTCCTGCACTCAAGAACTTCAGCAACATTTTCAATAAATAGTATAGACAAATAGACACTAATAAAAAGTTGATTTTTTTCTTTATTTGTCAAAAAGAAGATACCTAAGGATGTGATATACTAATTCATAAGGAAGAGAGGGAAAGTGTTATTTTTCTCATTGCTGAGACAAAACCTGACACCTGAAGTCAAAAGAGGAAAGGTTGGGCCAGAGATTTAGCTCAGTGGTTCTGGGGCCTGCCTTGCAAGTGCAAGGTTCTGGGTTCGATCCCTGGTAACCACACACAATGCTGGGCGTGGTGACTCATGCCCAACAGCAATCAATACCACATACAGCAGTGCTGGGTGTGGTGGCTCACGCCTGTAATCCCAGCACTCAGGAGGCAGGGACAGGAGGATTACTGAGTTTGAGGCTTGCCTGGGCTACATAGTGAGCTCAGGGCCAGCCTGAACTACAAAGCCAGACCCTGTCTCAAAAAAAAAAAAAAAAAGAAAAAAAAAAAAGAAAAAATTTTTTAACTCACAATCTACAAAGGATTCAGTTCATACTTCATATTTATCTTGCTCCAAGACCAAGTCTCATGGTAGAGGGGCATTCCAGAAGAAATACAGCTTATGGCAGGTAGAAGGCAGCAAAGCAGCAAAGAAGCAGCAAGCAAGAAGGGACCACAACAGCCTTCTTTCTGTCCCTCAAATTATATCTCATAATATATCTAGGCTACATTCCCTTAGCACTCACCCAGAATGGGCCTTCCCATTCTCTACACTCAGAAATATACCACACCGGTCAGTGGAATGATTTAGTGGCACACACTAAATCCCATCATCATACACTCTAGGTCCAGCCACCTCTGAAAAGCCTCATTTATAACAACCGGAGGCTTTGTAGAAACATCTAGACACAAGGCATAATAGAAATGTTGAAGATAAAAACACACTCAGGAATTATTTGAGTGAAAAACTTAGAGGGGAAGAAATTCAAATTTTGGCAAAGATTGTCTTTTGTTAAAAAGAGAAACTTTCTTTTTCATTTGATCGTTAGGGGTCACCTGAGGACTCATGACTGCTGCATGATCCATCCCAGGAATCCCGGGACTCAAGCTAAAGGTGGCTGGTAGAGACATGTGGGTCATGGTGTCTTCTATGTTCCTTTCTGCTGATTGTGATACACTACCCTACATATTCTGCTAACTCATCCTCATGTTTTGTGGGGTTTACAGTATTTTCTTTGTGTTCCACTTAAAATGTTTCCTTGTACTCAGGTAACTTTTCCTCTTCTTTTCCCAAGGCTAGCTATTATGGCCATCATTTCTACATGTGCACCACATAAGCCTGTGTGATTCTGATAAACTTTTCTATCCGCCATCAGTAGCCCTGTCAATAATTTACCTGATAAATGCTTTGTCCAGGACTGTCCAGCCACCAGTTGATACTTGACTACCAGCTACCAGCTGATAGTATTATTGTCTGTCCACAATCATGTTCCTGGTCTCCTTCCTATCAAGGGAAGAACTCAAAAAATGATATAAGATTGTGTGAAGCCAACCTCTGAAAGATAAGTGTGATTTTTTTTTCAATTGAGGGTTTTCCCAGTACTTGTCCACTAATTGCTAAAAAGTTTGGAAGCACACAGGTGAACAAAATCAGATCTGCCTTCACTGCCCAAGACGCTCAAAATTTGCAGCAGAGAGGACAACTTTTAATCAAATAGCTATGCATACATTACCATACAGTAGTCATGAGCTATACACTACAGAGAACGTATAGAATGCCTACTCTCTGAGATCTCAGAAGACTTCTCAGGGGAGGGTGAAACTGTATTAATACTTGAGTAAGTAGAGTTAACTAGAAAGCAATATATGCCAGAAAAGGTGGTAACCTTTTGGACAGCAACATGCTTCAAAATATTGAGAGAATTTTGAACCTTTAATTCTGTATATTTTATAAACTCAGGTTAATCAAGTTTGATGAAGCCAAGTGGATACTTAGACTGCTCAACCTCACTGCCCCTCCTAAAATTGTATCTTTACCTCTGTACCTCCAACTCCTAGATTGCTCATAGGAACTTAGACATGTACAGAGAAATAGAGAGTCTTATTAGGAAATTAAGTAGGGGAATTCCAAGTATTAATTTCCAATAAAATACCCTTCTAGGGGACCAAACTACTGTACATATTAGTCATATAAATTCTGCATATAACAATTGTGTGGGTTATCTTGAATTGCCCCAGCTAACAATCTCCTACATTGACAAGAGTATAAATACCAGGACTATAAGAATTTAAAAGTTCATACAATAAAATTTATTAATGTATTATTGACAAAATAGTCTATTTTCATGTATTTCTCCATCAATCAAACAGGCCCCATTAAACATAGAATTACAAAGCATATAACTGAGTTATTTAATTATCTTTTTTTCCAGCAAACATTTTCATGGTTTTCTCTGTCATACAAGTTCTAAAATTCACATGAGAAAGTTTGCCTTTGTTATTCACTGATGAGATTTTGCTCAAAAAGATATGTTTTCTGGAGCAGAAATTCGAATTCTGGCTGTGGCCCAAGAAATAGCTAATCAAGAGAGCTCCAATACTTGATTTATTACAGGTATCACAAAGGAGGAATATATATTGCTAATAATCAGCAATTACCCACATGTTTTAGGTCAAGTGGGGACTATCATTCACTCAGAGAGATTTGAACTTTAAATTATCTACATTTTATTCACTCGGTGCAGCAGGCTATTTTTAAGACAACATTTATCATACATTAATATATACATAAATAATTTTCCTTCTCTTTGTCAAAGGAAGTTCGAGCAAGTCCAAAACTAACATTAATCTAATTCCACTAGCACTTGTTACTGAGTCAAAATCTGATTCTAAATTGGTCTAATTAGAATTTTCCAACTGGAATGAGCTAACAGGACTCAAAGTTTAATTCAGGGATCCATTCTCCAATTTGATTTAGAAATATTGCAAGTCTGTGGCTTTGAATATTACCAAGGGATTTTTGAGGCCCATATTTGTGGTATGCTCACTTTATAAGTACTTTAAATTTTGTAACCTTTGATGAAATTAAATTATTCTTTTAATATATGTTTGTGGTATCTGATATATATATATATATATATATATATATATATATATATATTCACTGTGGGGTGTCTGTCTATAAACACATCATATCTTGATAATTTTTAACATTCTGTCCCTTTTGTCCTATCTCCCCATATCCTCAGATCCTTTTCCTATATTCATAGCCTTCATCATTTATACACTTTCAAAACAGATGTATATTTTATTGTAATCTTACTATATGCTAGAACCTAGATATTACTGACAAATCATCACTGTCACATAGTTAAAGACATCTCCCTAAAAATAACAATGAAAATTATAGATGTTTGAAAATGAAGTCAGCATCCTTGAGAAATTGTGAGCCTTCTGCCAAAGAAGGCACATAAATGACAGTCACTAAACAGGAAGGTGGTAGAAGGCATCTTGTATTATTTAAAGCACTGTGACTTCTAAGCATTATGGCTTTTTTTTTTTGAGATAAGATCTCGCTTTGTAGTTCAGTTCAAGTTGGCTCTGAGCTCACTATGTAGTACAGGCAAGCCTTGAACTCAACAATCCTCCTGCCTCTACCTCCCGAGGTGCTGGGACTACAGGCTGATCCCCCATGCCTGGGATTATGGTATGTGGTCCTGAGTCACCATGCCCAGTACTGTTGTCTGTGGTTACCAGGGATCAAACCAGGGATCTTGTGCTTGTAAGGCAGGCACCAGAACCAATAAAGTAAATCTCCAGCACTTCTAAGGCTATTTTTAACACTCAGAGGCTATAATTCTGGAAAAGTAATGTTTTCTATGAGTAATCAGGTCACATGAAATCATCAGCACACATTTTAAGAAGGTAGCATGTCATTCAATGTTCTTATTCACAAGCAACATTTAAATTTCTACATATCTGAAATTAACTATTTGGTGATCCATTGATTGGTATCTGGAGAAATAAGCTTGAAAAAAAATGGGCAGAACTAAAAGAAGCCTGGACAATGGCAACTACAATCAAGTCCAGGCTGAAGGATTATTCTGAGAGGAATGTTGTTTTGGTATTATGGCTACAGCTATTACTATAGTTGAAACAAAGACCATGGACTAATTCTATTCCTAGTGCACATCTGGCAGGTCCTGAGAAATACATGGATAAAATTTGCTTCTTCCTTTTGCATTAAGAATTTGATGCCTCTCCTTAATTCATGGTTTCCAATTATAGGTTTCCTGGGAAATGCCAGAACTGTTTGTGGCCTGTTGTTAATGATCTAAGACTGCCTCTTTTGCTAAATGTTAACTGTGGTATGAAAATGTGATGCTATCTGTAGTAGAGCTTGCTAATCAAAATAATTATACCCACTCTGCACATTTCACATGCCTTCACTTAAAAAGGATCAAGTATCACTTAATAAGAACCTTTGTGTGAAGCTACATTCTCAAGAGGCCCTCATTCCATGCTGAATGGGCTCAGAGTCTATTGCAGGGAGAATGTATTGGTGTGAAGGTCCATATTTTGTGGTCCTGGGACATATTAGCACTACAGAACTGCTTTTTCTCCTCTGATGTAGAGTGAAATAATACAAGAGAGACCAATATGTTTGCCTGGTTCATGGGAGTCCTACTTGAACGAAAATAAAAACGAAATAGTAAAACAGTTCAAGCCATATCAAGTTACCCACATAAAAACATCCATACTCCTTACTCAATTAATAAAATAAGCTTTTTACTTAAGGAAAAGAAGGGTATTAGAAATGGGAGGAGAAACTTTCATCTATAATTGGAAGGGTAAGTTTTACCCAGAATATAAGTTTTACCCAGTTCTTTGGTGGAGGGGGCTTTCCCAGTGATATTTTCTACTTTCTTTTCCTACCTCCTTATGATACAAAGTATTCATTTAAGTATTTGTTAAAGAGCATGAACATTTTCTTGGCATTCTCTTTAAGATTATTACTAAATCTCTAAGGTTATTATAATGGTTTATACTGCCTTTCTCAGCAATCAGTATATCATTCCAAATATATCCAAATATCATATTATATTCAAGTATAGGAATAATATTATCATATTATATTCAAGCATAGGAAAGGTAAATAAATAGGAAAAGTTAACATTTTTATCTGCCAAATCACGATTTTTTTCAATTGAATTCTTTATTGGCACATTTTATATACAGCTCACAATCACATTCAACATTGGGGAATTTGTACCAGTATATGACATGAGTTAATTCTCATTTTTATCCATATTCCAAGACACCCCACAATCCCCCACCTACTATATACATGAACTTTCTTTTTACTTTCAAATCATATTTATTCTTTCCCCTCATTATAATTTCACCATTTTTTAGCAGAAAAAGATTATGAATACAAAAATAACCAAGGATGTCCAATATTATTGGATGGTACCATTCAGTTTTAAATTGCAGAATATTGAAATTTGAAAAGCTCTGTCTAGGGGGGTGAAGGAGGGCACAATGAAAAGAAATAGATATGGACATGGATGGGCTGATAAAGCCTAGCTAGTATTTGCTTGTTAAATATCAAGAGAGACCACATTATGAATGTGATTTTCTATTTTCAACACATAACACATGATATACACTGTTCACCACTTTGAAGATCAGTCAGTGGTTATACATATCTACATGTATAGGCTCTTTGAAAAGCATATACCCCATACTGTGTTCAGGCTATATCCCAGGATTTTTGAGGGAAAATGCTTTTTTAAAAAAATGGGACAGGAAACCGGAAGAGCTAGATGAATGACCCATCCACATGCTGATCTGACCTGCAGTGAAGAACTGGGAAGAATGGAAGGAGGGACTGTAGCATGCATGCTCATGGAAAGTTCTTGGACCCTGGAGCTAGTTATTACATCCCAAAATGGGTCTGCCTTATTAGCTCTACCACGTTCTGAAATTGTAGGAGGAGCTGGAAGAATAGGCATGAATTTCAAAGCATGGGAGTTGCAGCATTTTTTTTCAAATGTACCTCCTACTTTTCATTCACAGAATGAGATTTTTCCAAGTCATGAAAAAATAGTCAAAGGCAAAACACTTCTGAGGGTGCCCATCACACAATGAAGCTCAAACAAGGAAGCTGGCAGAAAATCTGAATAATGTTAATACTTTTGTTGAGATACTTTCAATATTACGTCCTCTCTGGAGTGGGATCCAGCTCCTTTTAATTTTCTTTCTCCTACTTACTACTAAGCTGTGTGCAGTACACTCTATTTTCTATTGAAACTGTTTATTAGCAAGTGTGTTTATTTTTTAATCAACCATTTCCTTACTGGATGTCAGGGTTATCATTCTTAACCCTTCACTTCTCCCCAACTTAAATATAGGGAGGTTCACTACCCTACTGTCCTCAGACTACATATCTCTAAATTCTTTTTCTGAATTTTATTTCCCAGAAGCCTCCTCGCCAGACATACCTGTATACCTTCAAACTATTTCTGCAGAATTTGCTTTCTCTTTCTAAGGATTTTCTGTGCCATTTAAGAAAGTTTTCAAAGATAATTTAAGTAGAACATTCCACAAATCAAATAACATACTCCTCCTTTTTTACTTTAGATGGTGAAATATATTTTTAAGAGCTAGGCTTGAGCACATGAAACCATTTTGCCTTTTGCACTCTTAAATCCTGAATGTAATTAAATAGTTCTAATGGCCTTAAATGCTAGTCACCAGTCTAACAAGGCAATGTTTTTACTTTGGTAAAAAAAAGAGACAATACATGAAAGTTTATGAATTTCCAATTATAATATCAGTAATTTAAAAAATTAGTTACAAATAAAGTAGAAAATTTGACAAAATACATAATGGAGGTTATGAAGTTGTTCTCAATTTTTAACATATAAAATAGTTCTTAATATGATTATAACTAAATGTTCACACATCTACCTCTGTTTATCTTGCTAGGTACAAACCCAGAAAATAATTTAGTCAGTCATTCTAACAGTTTTTCTAAAATATCCTGTTAAAAAGATATAGTTAATATCATCTTAATACGTTCATGTGTTTTATGTACATCTTTATACACACTTTGTAAATTCCCACAAAGAAGTTAATAAACTATGGTTTTGTTTTCAGCGATGCCTTAAAGAGACAGAATAAAAATTATTTGACAATAATTTTCTATAACAATTAATCAGCACCTATTAAAACTCCACTAACCTTAGCATTCAGTAACCTTAGGAAAATCAGGCTGTATCTCAATTATTTTAATTTTATTTTTATAGTTATTCAAAGGAATAAAACATTTTTAATGTTCTTCTTTGGTGTTGATAGATCCAGAAGTTCATTTCTTGAGACGCCTCTCCCCTGTCTCTCTTCTTTCCCAAGGTAGTCTCACTCAGTCTCGTGACTCTGAACAACATCTAGACATCAGATTTATATTTCCAATTCTGCTGACTCTTAGTCATCTACTCAACCTCCCCATATAGACGGTCAAAAACACCTCAAGATTAACTAACCAAACCGAACTCCCAATCTTTTCTCCCATAGCTTCCATTTCCTTTGATAACATCTCCCATTTTCCATGGAGTCAACCTGAAAGACTTAGACGTGAAAATGTATTAGATAACCTGTGTGTGCGGCCAGAAGTCTCTTTTGCTCCTCCCATAGTCACTTTCTTTTCCTATGTTATCTTTAAATTCTCACTAAAACATTGGTTTCTTCAAAATAAACCCTGCTCAAAACTTCATTCAGAATAAATCCTACTTGAAACTTTGTTCAAAATAAACTATATTCACAATAAACTCACGAGCAGAGAATACAGCTACCAAAAAGACCTAGTTGTGTGTTCTACAGCAGTGATCCTTATGTAAACAGTTTTAAAAGGTAAATTAGTCAACCGTGTTCATATCCGAAAGATAAGCTTTCCAGGCAGACTCTCAAAAGTCACATCCAGTTGCACCACCAAAGTCAGAGTCTAAGCTTTTGTGAATTACTTTGATCCATGTGTGGCACTCTAAATCCAAAGACCTAAAAGCAATCTCTCCCAAATTGTGTGCATAAGGAAACACAGTAAAATATTGCGTGTGAAGAGGAAAACAACAGGAAGAAGAAACCAGTCCAAAGGAAATAACAGAAACCTAAACAAAGATGCACCCAAAGTACTTGTCCAATGAAACTGTACAACTTGTATGAACAAGGGATGGCTGTGTTCTTAGTTTTAAGTAGTCGTGTGTGTTAATATGTTTGAAATTATATAACAACCTGCCTAAGACTATATGACTTACGAACACACATTCATTTATCACACTTCTGGCACACTTCTGAAGTTTTTTGTGTGTGGCACCGGGGATTAAACTAGGGAACTTGCACCTGTGAGACAGGTAGGTGCTGGAATCACTGAGCTAAATCCCCATCTACACTTCTGAAGTTTGAGAATTCCAAGATATAGTAAGTGGAAAATTAAGTAACGGTGAGAGCTCATCTTCTGGCCCACTGATGGTACCTTCTGGATGTCCTTTCACATACTAGAGGGTAAAAGAGATATTTTAAATGTGAATTTGCTCTCAAAGGTGCAGTACTTAAATCAGTAGTGACTTATATTTTCTTGGGTTATATGGTTTCCAACTTTATCACCATCACTTGCTTTTAACAGCCTGGTGGCTACTATACATACCATCAAATAAGAAAAAATATATATACCACATAGGAGAAACAACTGTTATCTACATTCCATTATAAGCCTAAGAATAATCTGTGCAAATTATTTTAATTTGAACCCAAATTAATTAACAAAACTATTTCTAAATTGCAAATGCTATCTATTGTATCTGCAGTGTTGTTATCTGCAAATAATCACACATCAAACAGGATAATTCACAATATATCCATGTAGACAGGCATAAGCAAATAGAACTATAAAAAGGCCATATCACTTTGCTTAAGTGTCTCCCAGAGAGGGATACTCAGATTAATATAAAAGTTTTGCTGCTTCCTTACAAGGTAATGTGTGAATAACCACAGTGATATATGACTTTATCTATGCTAGTGAAAGAAATTAACTTATGAAGATATCACAAGAATAAGAAATCATTTGGCAATGTTGGTTTTATATGTGTCCAAGTCATTACTTTTTGTTATTCATTTTCAATTGGTATTAGAAATGTGGGATGAGAAATTTTGAAACAGTTTAACCTTTAAAAAGGATGACCCAGAAGTGTCCTATGTCACCTTCACCTTGAAGTTTATTTGGTTTATTTTTAATCTGTTTTCTGTTAATTTTATGCTTCTGCAATGTTAGGGCCAAACTGCTTTACCCAATTTTTTTTTTAAATTGAGTACCTATCCTCTAGGAGCCTAGAAATAATATCTTCAAAGAGATAATTAAATTAAAAAGAGGTTAAATGGATGGCCCCTAATCACATGTGGTTAATGTCCTTTTAAGAATGAGAGGTTAATATCCAGAAGCACACAGCAGGAAGAAAATTAGAAACTATAGGAAGAAGAAAGCTATCTACAAGCTAAGAGTGAGGCTTCAGAGGAACCATCTTTGACAGCAACTTGATCTCAGACTTCTTGATTCCAGAATTGTGAGGTAATACATTTCTATTATGTAAGTTACCCACACTATGATACTTTATCATGGAGGTCTAGAAAACTATTATAAGCAAATGCAAAATTCTGATGTTCAAAAAATTAAGCTTGATTTATAGTGAGATATCTCGGTAACACAATGAAATAATACTTTCAGATAAACTGCCTTAAAATATCATTGAGGGGATTTGATAGCTAAGGCAGAAATTCTTACTCTTTACCGTATAGCCATTCTGTCTCCTATACTTCCAGAGATCTAACTGTTCTCACAGAAGAGCTGTCTCTCTTTTTCAGCCAGGAATGAACACATGTGCCAATTCTGACCGATGAGATCAAAGAGCAAATCTACTTTGGATTAATAGGAAATGTTCTTTTTCTTTTAAAAAAGAATATCTGGGGCCAGAGATTTAACTCAGTGTTTCTGGCACCTGCCTCGTAAGCACAAGGTCCTGAGTTCGATACCCAGTAACCACATACAATGCTGG